>JAKCPB010002174.1:0-71002 GCA_021442155.1 Cymbidium sinense | reverse complement strand
AAATAAACTAAGTAAAAAAAATAAAACATAAACCTAAACCACCCAGCTTGGCCTTGACCTCATGCTCACGATTCCCCTTTTCCCTCTCATTTTTTGGCTTTCCAGCTACATGGTTTTTTGGCATGATTCTCATTTATTCCTTCTAGAATGATGGCCATGGTGCTTTCATGTTTTACTTGGAGTGATGCATGGTTTGGCATCTTCACGATGATTCGGGAAACTACTAGGCATCAACTAATGGCTTTGGGTACTTTGAAATCATTCAAAGACATCCTCCTTGGTAAGGATAGTTGTTCGGGTGAGTCCTAAAACTTTTTTGACTTCTTTTGAGGCATGCCAATGGTTATGTGCTCTGATCTGATTGTGGAAAAGCTTGCTAAGCCATTTGATTTCACTTTGGTTGGAAAGTTTACTCTTCGTAGGCTAAATCTAGAAAATATTCGCTCTTTCTTTCATAGTCTAAAACTTTTGGGTGCTTTTATGATTGGTTTAATTGATCCCCATGACATTTTGATTTAGTTAATGAATGATTTGGATTACTCGAGTGTTTTTGCTCGTCATTCTTATTTTGTTTTCAATTGCCAAATGAGGTTGTCGAAATGTACTCCACTATTTGATATTAGGGAAGAATCCCCAATCATTGGTTTGGATTTCTCTCCCCAATATGTGAATTCATTTCATTAATCATCAATTCCTTTTATTGTGGGTGCTTTATTTGGTCGGCCATTGCAAATTGATCAGTCTATGAAATCTCGACCTTCTATGGCTAGAATCCTTGTTGAATTGGACATTACTAAGAAACACCCAAAGAAATCTGGTTGGGATCTAAAATTATGGTTATATGTAGAAAGTTGATTTGAAAATTTCCTATCTTTTGTTCTCATTGTAAAATCCATGGGCATGATAATTTTGAATGTTTCATTGCATCCTCACCTAAAAAAATTCTATTAAGGAAACTATTGTTCTAACCTAGGCCAACCACTATTATATATCAAAAGTTAATTAAAAAAAAATTCATTGAATGTTCCTAATAAGGCTATTTTACCTCTTATTTCTTTTGTGCAATTGAAGGTTTCTAATGTGGAAAATAATAATTTCTCTAAACTTTTGGATGATGATTCTTTTTCCTCTTAGTCAATCCCCACATCCTTATCAATTTTGATTGACAAAATGAAGCTTTAATTTAAAATATTAATGAGGATATCAATGTTATGCATCATTCAAATTCAATGGAAAATATGGCTTTGGTTTCTCATGATATTGGTTTGAAAAAACGACTTTATTTGGTTTTGTCTAATAATTTGGGTATTGAAGAAGAAGGGTTGGATGTTCACACTTGCCTTCTTAATAAATCTATTTGTTCCCTCACTTGCTATACGATGCTCATTTGCCTTTAATAAATTCTAATGGCTTGGAAGAAGGAGAACTCACTTCTATATAGGAGACTTCCCTAAATCTATGACTAATGTTGTTGAATCCTTCTGGATGATGATTCTATGAGAAAAAAATTGTTTCCAAACTTATCATGCTAAAAGAAAAAAATGTTAAAACTTCCCTCCTAAAGTTTCCAAAAATACTAGATCTACTGTGACCTCCCTCTCCTCTCTTAATTAACCTTTTCTTAACCCCTTTTTTATTTCCTTATGTTTAATTTTCTTGTTTGGAATGTTAGAGGGATCAGTACCCTCTATATTTGTAACCGTATTAGAAACCTTTATTGTATTCATAATATTTCTTTACTTATTATTTTGGAGTGTCTTATTCATGCAAACAAAATAAACCATGTTGCTAGAATGATTGGTTTTAATAAATTTTCTCTAATTTTAGTAATAAAATTTGGTATTTTGGAATAATTTTGTGGAGGTTTCTATTCTTAATGATTTTCAACAAGTTTTCAATGCTCAAATATCTTATGGTGACTATGTATTTTGGGCTCTTTTATCTATGCATCTTGTAATAGATTTGGTAGAAATCTTTTTTGGAAAAATTTGAGGAATTTTGCTACATTTGTCAATAAACCTTGGTTTGTTGGTGGGGATTTCAACACAATTTTATTCTCTTCTGAATGAAGCAGTGGTTTCCCTCCTAATATTCATTCTATGGAAGAATTTTCCAATATGATCCTTGATTGCAATTTGATTGATATTGGCTTTAAGGGTTCAAATTTTACTTGGCAAAACTCTAGACTTTGGCAAAGGTTGGACCAGATTCTTTTTAATTCTCATTGGATTACTCAATGGTCTATTACTTCTGTCAATCATTTAAGTAGAACCTTATCGGATCATGCTCCTCTTTTGGTTTCTATTAAAGATAACTCTAATAGATTAAAAAAATTTCTCTCATTTTAGATTTTAGAACATGTGGATTCAGCATATTGATTTCTTTAATGTTGTGGTTAACAATTGGAAAGCTACCTTACATTATGGGGATGAATAGATTTTGGTTTAAGCTTAAAGACTTAAACAAAATTTGGGTTGGTGGAACAAGCATTATATAAAACCTTTTTGTTAATATCAAAGAAATGGAAAAAATTGGTTTGTGATCTTGAAGTCTTATATGTGATCCTACTAAGATTAAGGACTTGAGGTGAAAGATAAACTTGTTAATTTTCAAAATATGGAAGAGACTTATTGGCCAAAACTAGCAAACATATTGTGGATGATGATAAATACTAAATATTTCCATGCTTTGGTTAATAAAAGAGAGCTTTAAATAATATTCAAAAATTAAAGATGACAATGGAGAATGGATTAGGAGAATAATGATATTAAGGATTGACCATTAATTACTTTAGAAATATGCTTAATAAGGTTTCTTATGAAGCTATTTCTAAATCACTTGATTCATTCTATAAACAATAATGCAATGATTTTCTTATTTGTACATAATGAAGGAAATTTTTAAAGTTCTTAATAGCATGAACATAGATTATTGGTCCAGGGTTTCACTACCCAAAATTTTCAAAATGCTTTGGTTTATTATTAAAATGATTTGGTTGAGGCTATGGTTGATTTTTTAATGGTAATCCTTTTCTAAATATTTTTCTAGCACTTATATTGTTCTCATACCTAAGAAAGATAATGACTATTGGGTGATTTTAGACCTATTAGTCTTTGCACCTTCTTCAATAAGCGATTTCCAAAATTCTAACCAATAGGCTCTTCCTTTACTTCATAGGATTATCTCACTAAACCAAACTAGTTTTGTTAGAGGTACATCTATTTTTGATAATATTCTTGCTTGCTCAAGAATTAATTCATGATTTAGATGCTAAGACTAGAGGTGGCAACATTCATTCAAATTAGATATTACCAAAGCTTTTAACAATATCTCTTGGGATTCCTTATCCATATTTTGAATTTATTTGGGTTTTTTTTGATAAATTTATCTTTCTTATTAAAATTTTTTAATAATGGTTTCTATTTTTTTAATGGGAAGCCTGGGGCTTCTTTCCTTCTTCCATGGCCTAAGACAAGGGGATCCTCTATCTCCTTATTTATTATTATTGTTGAGTACTTATCTAGGAGCATGATGATCTATTCTTAAACAATCCTAGTATGTATTACAAAACTCTTGGTGGTCTTCTTATTTCTCATTTAAGATTTGTAGATGATTTCATTATTTTTTTAATGCTTCTATTCATCATATCAAGAATCTCAATATTTTTTAAATAAACTTGGTAGAGAAAGTGGTCTATCTATCAATAATAACAAGCTATTTTATTACTTCTTCAAGCATCTCAATAATAAAATTAATCAAATCCTTCATATCACTAACTTTAAACATCAACACCTTCCTCTTAAGTACTTGGGTGCTCCTCTTTTTAAAGGTCTGAAATGATCCCATCTTTTTGATGAGTTAATTAAATAAATTTTAAATAAAATTTATGTTTGGAAATTTTATTTACTTTCCTTTGGTGGCAAGCTCACTATTCTTAAAAGCACTCTCAATTCAATGCCTCTTTATTTGATTCAAACTATTATCCCCACTAATGCTACTCTTATCAAAATTGATCACTTCTTAATAAATTTTTTGGGGATCAAATAATTCTACTAAAAAAATACATTAGACTTCCTGGAATAAATGTTGTGGTCCCTTGGGTGAAGGTGGTCTCAGTTGCAAACCAATTTGTGAAGCTATTACTGCCTTCTCTCATAAGCTCTGGTGGAATTTTAGAAAGAATGATAGCCTTTGGGCTTATTTTATGATCAAAAAATATTGCCAAGGTAAACACCCTCTTATCTGTGCTTATAAAGTTGGTGACTCTCTAGTTTGGAAAAGGCTTTACTCCATTAAATGGGTTGTTGAACCCTTAATATATTGGGGTATTCATTTGGGTTCTTCTTTCTTTTGGCAAGACAATATGATTTGAAATGGCTCTATTGACTCCCTTTTATCTACCCACTCTACTGTAGCTATCAAAGTTAACTCTTTCTAGCATAATAACACTTGGAATGAAAACAAACTTGAGAATTATATCCTATTTCTCTTTTTGATAACTTTAGAAATATCCCAATTTTCTCTAACAAACCTAACCAAATTCTCTTTAAGCTTTCTTACAATGGTGATTTTGTTCTTAAAGCGGTTTGGAATTTTATTAGAGATAAGCAAAACTCCTCTAATGTTTTCATTAAACTTTTGGAACAATATCATTCCATTTCTTATTGTTTTAGCTTGGAGGATTTTGAATAACTTTATTCCTGTGGACTCTTTACTCTAGAATAAAGGGTTATATTTGCCTTCATAGTGCTATTGTTTCTTTCATATTGAAAATGCTAATCATGTTTTTATTAATGGTGCTATTGCTTCTAAATTATTTTTATGGTATGATGATTTATTTAATACAAACTACTTTCATGGCTCTCTTTCCATATATCAACATCTTGAAGTCTATTTCCAAAAAAATTGTGAAAGGTCATATCAAAGTTCTAGTTGCTATTACCTTATATTCATCTAGATGTACAAAATGATGCTAAATATCATGGTATTCCTATGAGCCATAAAGGATCTTGCTAGACCCAAACAAAATTTTTGCTCTATTTAATGCCAATCTTATTAGTAACATTCATTTTAGAGGCTATAATTTGTGGCTAAAAAATTGGGCATCATTACGATGTTGACTCTTATAAAGAGTTAGGATTATCCATTGGATCAAACCCAAAGAAAATTTGATTAAAGTGAATCTTGATGGTTATGTTGCTTCCAATAAATATGGTGTGGTGGTATTCTTAGGGATTCTAAAGATGCTTGTCATTTGTTTTTCTATCCTCTCAAAGCCTATTCTATTATCTACTGAGCTTATATGTTAATAAAGCTATTGAAATTTGTTTGAATAAAGGTTTCCTCAACATCTGATTGAAGTTGATGCTCTTGCTTCTTGGCATGCTAAACTCTAATAGAACAAGAAATGATGATTTATTTTATGTTATCAATCATACTAAAAATTTTCTTTCTCAAGTTCATTATAAAATTTCCCATATCCTTTATGAGGGTAATGCTTGTGCTAATTTCTTGGCTACTTTGGTGCCAACTTAACGATTTCACATTATTTGACAATCAAAATTTGCCTAAACTTTTAAGGGTTTTGTCAATGAATAACACTAGATTACCTTATCTCAGATTATAATTTTTTGGCTTGGTTTTTTTTGTTGGTTTTTGATGAGCCATTGATTTTGGTTCCCCTTTGTTAAACCCTCTTTAGGTTGTGGTCATTTGCTTATTTTCACTCTTAGGCCTATGCTAGGTTTTCTTTTTGAGCTTTTTCTTTTGGGTTGGCCTGGTGGTTCTTGTTTTTTTGGGTTGTTTTGGTTTTTTTGGCTTGGTGGATGCTATTTGCTTGGCTGGGTAATTATTATTGCTTGGTTGTTTTTTGTGACCTTCATTTGGGTGGTAGCTTTGCATGCTATTTTCTACATGGGGTTTGTCATATCTCTGGGCTGGTTGCTTCCTTAGCTGAGTTGGATTTTTGCTTGGTGGTTGGTGGGTGGGTGGGTTGGTTGGCTAGCGTGTTAGCTAGTTTATCTACTTTGTTGGTGGCGGGGCTGGTGGTCTAATTTTGGATTGGATTTGGCAAGGTGGAGGTTATTTGTTGATTGTTATTTCTTCTTTTTTTTTTTTTGGATTGGGTTTTGGTTGTTGGTTTTGTTGGTTTGGGTTTATTTCTTTTGGTTGTGGTTTCTGCCTCTTCTGTATTAGTCTTCCTCTCTTCACTGCAGCTGCTTTGTTTTTGTTATTATTTTGGGTTGGCTGGTTGATGGCTATTTAGTGGATGTTGTTTTGCTTTGGGATCTGGTGACTTGGTTTGGTGTATTGGTGCCTAACTTGGCTATGGTTATGATGCTTGCACTCATTGATATTTCTCCAACTTTTTGATATTGGCTTTGGTGGTGTTCTGTTGTATTATCGCTCGATGGATGGCTTTTAGTCTTACTTAGTCTTTGCTCCATTTTATTTTTGGTGGCTATTCACCTCACTGATTAGAATTTTCTACTTTGGTTGGTTGGGTTTGGTAGATGCTGTTGTTTGCTTCTACCCTTTTTCTAGTTGTCTTGGGTGGTTTTGGCATGATGGATGTTGTTGGTCTTATCACTGATTTGGATTTTTTGCTCTCTGATGGTTGGTTGGGAGGCTATGTTGGCTGGCTGGGTTGGTTGGCTATTTTGGTTGGCTGGGTTGGTTGGATGGGTGGTTGTTTTGGCCTATCATTCCTGCTATGTTGGTGACATGTTGGTTGGCTTGCTCCTGCTATGGTTCTCCTCTCTTGGTTTTGCTTCCCTCTTTCTGGTTTGGGTGATAGCCTTGCTGCCTTTCATGTTTACTTGTGGAAGACATGAGCTCTTGTGTTTTTTCTTTTTCATCTTGGTTTTTCTTGGTCTGTGTTGTTAAGGTCATGATGCTTGCTCTCTTTGATGTTGCTATTCCTCTTTGGTGGTGGCTTTGGGGGTGTTCCTAATGCATTGCTACTATCCTTGATGGTTGGTTGATTTTCTACCTTATTGGGCTTATATGTTTTGGTGACTTTGTGGTTGGCTATCATGTCTACTGCTTGGAGGAGTTTGTAGCTTTGCAGGATGATGGGCTACAAGAGGTATGCTGGTAATGATGGCCTTGATGTTTCCCTCTCTATCTTATTTTGGTTTGGTAGCACTATATGTAATTGTAAAAATTCTTGAAAGTTTGGATGCTTACATATGTGTTGCTCCTTGAGATGATTATGGAGCTGAGCCTTTTCTTTACTTTGCTCCTTTTCTTTGCTCATACTATATGCTTAATTGTACTCATCCTTTCATTAGTATGTTTGATTTCTTTTATAGGTTGGGAGAATCTTGTAGGTGGATCTTGGTATGACAGTGGATGTTGTTACATGGATTTTTTGTTGTTGCCAATTTGGTTTTGCTTTTGCTTTTGTTTTCTTATATTATTGTAATAGTTAGGGGGTTTATCTCTTTAGGACTTATTGTAGCTCTTTGAGCATTAGTTTAAAGGTTTACCCCTCTAAGGACTTTGTACTTTTTCTTTGTGGCAATAAAATTCCCTTAATTTCCATAAAAAAACCTAAACCCTAAGAATGGGTAGAACCTTGACGGCATGAACATCACCATCAACCAGGCTCAATCTAGATCTGGCGGTGGAGGCAAAGGTGAAGGCGTCGGTTATCGCAGTGGTGGTGGGGGATCTGGAGGTGCTGGTGGATATGGAGGTGGTGGTTAGATCAGTGGTGGTTATGAGGGGAAGGCGAGGTTATACCGTGGTGATGGAGGGAGATGGGGATATGATGGTGGATCGCTACTCAGAGGAGCGGCGTGGTTGATGGAAATTGGAGAAACTAACAATGACCGATCCGATCTGCTGCTTATGGAACTACGTCTTTACTGTAGAGGTTCTAGTTATCTATGGTTTTGATTTGCTCTATGTGCTCATTTTTTATCTATCGTAAACTTGTGTCTTAGAAAACTTGGTGTGTTACTTGGTTGATGAAATCAAAAGAAGAAATGTTGAATCTGAATTTGTTCTCTATTAAAACCAAAATCCCAAACCCTAAACTAAAACACGAACAATTGACCTTAAGCGTAAAATAAACCCTAAACCCTAGACCCTCAGTAAAACTAAACCTTAAAAATAAAACCTAAACCTAAACTAAATAAAACCTAAAAAAATAAATAAATAAAAACCTAAACCAAAATAAAATAAAATAAAAAAAAAAAAGCTAAACTAACAAACCTAAACTTAAAAGAAAATAAAATAAAAATAAAAAATTAAAAAAATAAAATAAAAAAAACCTAAACTAAAATAAAAAAATAAAAAACCTAAATAAAAAATAAAACTAAACCTAAAATAAAAATAAAATACACCAATAAATAAAATAAAAAAGTAAATAAAAAACATAAATCTAAAAAATAAACTAAAAATAACATAAATAAAAATAAAATCTAAACCTAACTAAAAAAAAACTAAACCTAAAATAAAATAATAAACCTAAACCTGACTAAAATAAAAAACTAAAATAAATAAAACCAAAACCTAGCTAAAATAAACTAGACCTAAACCACAACCTAAACTAAATAAAATAAAATAAAATAAAATAAAACTAAACTAAAAATAAACCTAAAATAAACACAAATAAAACCCAAAACCTAAAAAAATAAAATAAAATAAAACCTAAAACTCAACTAAAAAATTAAAATAAAAAATAAAATAAAAATAAAAGTAACTAAAAATGAACTTAACCAAAACTAAACTAAAAATAAACTAAAATAAAAACCTAAACTAAATAAGTAAACCTAAAATAAATTAACTAAATTAAATAAAATAAAAAAAAAATAAAATAACTAAAATAAATAAATAAAAAACATACTAAAATAAACTAAACTGCCCTTAACTAATTTTAAAAAAAAATAAAGATAAAAAAATTAAAAAAATAAAAAAAACCCAACTAAACCACAACCTAAAATCAACAACCAAACACTAAACCCTGAGCCTTAAGACCCTAAACCTGAGCCACAACCCACAGCCACAAACCCTAAAATAAAACCTAAAATGCAACCCTAAAACCCTAAACCCTGACCATGAGCCCTAAATCATAGCCAATAAAATAAAAAAGCTGAATTAAAAATAAACCTAAAATAAAAAAAATAAAACCTAAACTGGATAAATAAAAAGATAAATAAAATAAACCAAACTAAACCTAAACTAACCTGAACCTAAAATAGAAAATAAATAAAATAAATAAAATAAATAAAAAACCTAAACTAATAAATAAAATAAACCTAAGAATAAAACCTAAATAAAATAAAAAAACATAAAATAAAAAAATAAATAAACCTAAAATAAAATAAAATAAAACTAGAAAACCTAAACTAAAGAATATGCCTAAAATAAATAAAAACCTAAACCTAAACTAAAACTAAAGCCTAAAATAAAATAAAATAAACAAAATAAAATAAACCTAAACCAAAACTAAATGATAAAACTATAAAAAACCAAACCAAAAAAAACCAAAAATAAATCTAAACCTAAATAAACTTAAAAAATAATAAATAAAACCTAAACCTAAAAAAAAAAAAAAAATAAAACCTAAACCTAAAATAAATAAAAATAAAACCAAACTAATAAATATATAAAAATAAATAAAACTAAATAAGATAAATCTAAACTGGTAAAAATAAACTAATAAAACCAAAACTAAAGATAAAACTAAAATAAATAAACTAAGTTTGATTTTTTTATAAAAAAAAACCCTCCAAACCCTAGGCCCTAAACTGATCTAAAATTAATCCAAGGCCCTAAGGCTGAGCCCTAGTAATGACCTGAGCCCAGGCCAAACTGACCCTAACCACATTGGGCCCTACCTGGGCCATAAATAACCACAATGAACTGAGCCCTGAGTGACCCTGAGCCAAATAGACCCTAAAGGCCCTAGGCCACAAGGCCATGCTCCCAAACTTTAGGCCAAACCTGAGCCCTAGGCCACTCAGACAGGCCAGGCTGAGCACTAGGCCACAGGCCCTAACCTGGGCCACAAGATCTGACCTGAGCCACTGAACCACAACTCTGACCCTGACCTGACCTTGATCCAAGGCTACTTAAACCTAGCCATAAACCCTAAACCCTGGGCCTAAACCTGAGCCTAAACCCCAAACCCTAAACCTAAATGATAAATTAAAATAAAAACACTAACTTAATAATAAAACCCAGAATGGCAGGCAGACGGATCCAGCTGGGAACTGGTCAGATCTAGGTGGTGGGTGGATGAAGAAGTGGCGTCATCCAGTGGTGGGGATCTGAGTTGGTGGTGGTGAGAGAGTGGTTATGGAGGCATGAAGAGAGTTACACCATGGTGGTGGCAGAGGGAGAGATCAAGGATATGATGGTGGATCATGCTACTCGTGAAGCCTGGGTGGTTCTAATGGAAACTAGAGAAATTGAAGAATGGCCAATCCAATCAATTGCATATGGAACTGTGTCTTTATAGTAGAGACGATTCTAGTTATCCAAGGTTCTTGATTTGCTCTATCAGAGCTCATTTTTTATCTATGTCATTGTGTCTTAGAAAACTTGGTGTGTTACTTGGTTGATGAAATCAAAATGAAGAAATGTTGAATCTAAATTTGTTCTCTTAAAAAAAACCAAAACCTAAACCCAACTAAAACTAACCACACACAAAACCCAAAACCACAAATGCTAAACCTAAACCCTAAACCCACAAAAACCACAAACCACCCAACTGAGCCACAGGCCCTAAACCCACACCCCACCCTCCCCTAAACCCTGACCTAAACCCTAAATACCACACCACCCACACCACACCCCAAACCACTGATCACAAACTTAAAACCTAAATAAACAAATAAATCATAATAATAATGTAAATACTTAATAAATGATAAAATAAAAAAAAAATAAAAATAATAACCTAAATATATAAAGATGTAAATATATTACATAAATAACTAAATAACTTACCTGGTTTGCTTATTAAACTATTAAAGGCACTGACCACAGGCCACTAATGACCTCCACTGACCTGAGCCCAAACCTGATCCTAGGCCCAAATCCAAAACAGGCCCTGAGCCCAGGCCCTGACATGGGCCACAGGCCATAGCCCAAGATAAGCTAAAGGCCAAGGCCAAAAAGATAGACCACAACCACTAAACCTAAAAAAAAAAATAAAATACCTTATAATAAAATAAATAAAACTCAAAAAAGATAAAAATAAAATAAAAATAAACCTAACCAAAAAAATAAAAATAAAATAAAATAAATATAAAATAAAATAAAATATAAACTATAAATAAAATAAAAACTAATAAATAAAACTAAATGTAATAAGATAAAATAAAAATAATAAATAAAAAACATGACATAAAAAATAAAACCTAAAATCACAAATAAAATAAAATATAAACCCTAAAATAAAAAAAAACCTTATATAAATAAAATAATATAAAGAATAAACTAAACCAGACCATAAACTACTATAATAATACTAAAAATAAACTAGCTAAAACATAAAAAATATTCAAAATAAAAACCTAAAACCTCCTAAAAAAAATAAATAAACAAATAACTTAAAAAATATAAAATAAACCTAAACCTAAATATAAAATAAAATAAAACTTAACTAAAAATAAATAAAACTAAAATAAACTAAAATAAAAAAAAATAAATAAAACTAATAAATAAACTAAAATAAATAAATTAAAAAATAAACCTAAATATACAAAAAAAAAAAAGATAAATAAATAAAAATAAATAAATCAAACTATGGTTTGCTTAATTAAAAAACTGAGCCCTAAACCTAAACCCTAGTCTGCCAGAAACCCTAGGCCTGAAACTAGGCACAGGCCTGAGCCTTAACCCTACAAACTAACCTGAGCCCTAGGCCAAAATGGAGCCTAAACACTAAACCCTGAGCCAAAATGAGATACTAAACCTGAGGCCACTGGCTGACCACAAATGGGCCACAACCACAAAAGGCCTGAGCACTGAGCCTAAACCTAAAACTGAGCCACAGCCCAAATTAAGGCCCTAGCACTGGGCCCTGGGCCACAAACCCAGAGACCCTAGGCTGAGATCAAAAGAGGCTGTAGGCCCAAACTGAAAAACTGAGCCATGGGCAAGGCCACACAGGCCCAGACCTGAGCCTGATCACTGGGCCCTAAGGCCACCAGGCCTGAGCTGAGCCTGGAAAGGCCTGAGCCTAAACTGACACCTGAGCCCAAACCTGGGCCTGAGCCCTGAGCACAGGCCACAGGCTAGAAATGAGCCATAAAAATCTAGCTAAACTAAATAAAGACTAAAAATAAAATAAATAGACCTAAATGATAAAATAAGATTAAAAGATCTAAACTAGGCTAAAATAAAATAAAATAAAATGATAAAATAACTAAGATAAATAATAAAAAAACTAAATAAAATAAAATAAATATATCTAAAAAAAAAATAATAAAATAAAATAAAATAATCTTAAAATAAAATAAAATATAAATAAAAACTAGACAAAAAATAATAAATATAAAAATAAATAAAAATTAAAACCTAAAAACTAAAAAAAATCCTCAACCTAAAATAAAAATAAAATTAACAAATAAATAAACTAAACTAAAACTAAAATAAACTAAACTAAAATAAATGAAAAAAATCCTAAAATAAACTAAACCTAAACTTAAAATAAAACTAAAAAAAATAAAATAAACTAAAATAAACCTAAACCTAAACTAAAAATAAAACTAAAATAAACCCAAAATAAAAACCTAAAACCTAAAAAAAAAATAAATAAAACCTAAACTTGACTAAAAATAAAATAAAACCTACCTAAAAAAATAAAATAAAATAAACTCAACTAAAAAGTAAACTTAAACTAAACTTAAAATTAAACTAAAATAAACTAAAATATAAACTATATAAATAAATTAAATAAATAAAATTAAAAAATAAATAAAAAAATAAACTAAAATAAATAAAAAATAAACTAAAAAGAAATAAAAAAATAAACTAAATAAACCTAAACTGTTTTATTTAATTTAAAAGAAATAAAATCCTAAACCTAATAAACTCTAAACCTAAACCCACAAAAAAACACTACCAAACCACAAACCTCTACCATAACCCTAACCTACCCTAAAAACCATAAAACTACCAAATCTGAGCCAAACCCAAACCTAACAAAACTAAATAAACCTAATAATAAAATAAATAAATAAACTAAACTTAAATAAAATAAAAAATAATAAAAATAAAAGTAAACTAAAAGAAAATAAATAAACTAAATTAAACTAAAATATAAAATAAACCTAGAATAAAATACATAATAAAATTAAATGTAAAATAAAAGAATAAATAAATAAATATAATAAATAAAACTAAAATAAAAACTAAAAAAAAAATAAACCTAAAAAATAAAATAAAATAAAACATAAAACCTAAACTAAAAAAAATATAAAATAAAACAAAATAAAAATAAAAACCTAAATTAAAATAAAACTAAAAAATATAAAACTAAACCTAAATGAAATAAACTAAACTAAAACCAAAAACTAAACTATAAATATAATAAACTAAAATGAACCTAAACCTAAAATAAAAAAAATAAACCTATAAATAAACCTAAAATAAAAAAAAACTAACTAAAACTAAAAAATAAAATAAAAACCTAAACTAAATCTAAAAAAATAAAAGAAAAGCTAAACATAAAATAAAATAAAATATATCAACTAAAATAAACCTAAACTTAAAAATAAAATAAAATAAAAAAAACCTAAAAAAATAACAAAATAAACTAAACTAAAATAAATAAATAAACTAAATAAAATTTAAATTAAATAAACTCAAATAAATAAAAAAATAAACTAAATAAATCTAAACTTGGGTTTGCTTAAAAAGATACTAAACCCTAAAAAACCAAACCCTAATCCTAAACCCTAAACAAATAAAACCCTAAACCCTTCTGAGCAAAATACTAAACTAAATAAACTTTAAATAAAACCTAAAAATAAATAAAATTAAATAAACCTAAAATAACCAAAAATAAAATAAATAAACCAAACCACAATATAAAATAAAACCTAATCCTAAAATAATAAATAAACTAAACTCAAAATAAAATAAAATAAATCAAAATTAAACTAAACCTAAACTAAAATAAAACCTAAAAATAAAAACCTAAACCAACAAAGTAAAATAAAACATAAACTTGAACCACAAAATAAAAAAAATAAAACCTAAAAAAATAAATAAAAATAAAATAAACAAACTAAACCTACTAAAAAATATATGAATAAAATACCTAAATTAAAATAAAATAAACCTAAAATAAATAAATAAACTAAATAAAATAAAAATAAACTAAATAAAAATAAAATAAAATAAATGAAATAAAATATAAACTAAATAAACCTAGACTCTTAGTTTATAATATTTTCAAAACCATAAACCAAAATCTAAAACCTAAACCCTAAACCTAAACCCACAACCCAACCTACCCAAAATAAAAACACAATCTAAAACCTAATAACTAACCTAACACTAAGCCCAACTAAACCCTAAACTCCAAACCCTAAACCCAAATAAACCTAAACCTAAAGTAACAAAATAAATTAAAAATAAACTAAACCCCAAAAACTTAATAAACCTTAACTAAAACTATAAAGAATGGTAGAACCTGAGAACATCATCATCAACCAAGCTCAATAGATCAGCGATGGGTGAAGGCTGACATTATTATAGGTTTGTTGGGTTCAAGGTCCTGGGTATAGAGATGGTGAGCAATGATGGTTATGGAGGTAGGAGGGAAAAGGTTACATCCATGGTGGTGGTGAAGGGAGAATGATATGATGGTGGATCACTCGAAGGATAGTGATGTGAAATGGAGAAACTAAAGAATAATTATTTATGGAATTGTGTCTTTCTAGAGAGTTCTAGTTACGGTTTTGATTTGCTCTATGTGTGCTCATTTTTTAACTATATCATCAATTTTTCTTAAAAACTTGGTGTGTTACCAGTTGATGAAATTGAAAAAGAAATCTTAAATATGAACTTGTTCTATAAAAAAAACCAAAACCAAACCTTAAACTTAAAACCTAAACCTAAACTCAAAACCCACAAAACCCTAAACCCTAAACCCAAACCCTAAACCACAAAACTCAAACCCTAAACCCTAAACCCTAAGACTTAAACCTAACTAAACCCTAAACCTATAAAGCTAAAAACCTAAACCTAAACTAAATAAAACCTAAAAAAAACAAATAAAATAAAAGTAAAACATACTAAAACCTAAACCTAAACCTAAAACTAAATTGAAGATAAAATAAAAATAAAACCAAACTAAAATAAAATAAATAAATAAACAAAAAAAAAAAATTAAAACCTAAATAAAAAACTAAACCTAAAATAAAATAAAATAAACCTAAAATAAAATAAAATAAAATAAAAACTTAAATAATAAACCAAAATAATAAAATAAAACCCACAAACTAAAAAAAACAAACCAAAAAATAAAAATAAAATAAACCTAAACCTAAACTAAAATAAACCTAAATAAACCATAAAATAAAATAAACTAAAATAAACCACAAACTAAAAAATAAAACCTATAAATAAAACTAAAATAAAAACATAAAACCAAAACCTAAAAAAAAACCTAAACATAAACCTAAAAATAAAAAATAAAGCCTAAACCAAAAAAATAAAACAAAAATAAAATTAAACTAATAAATAAACCTAAACCTAAAGAATAAATTAAAATAAATAAACCTAAAATAAATAAAAATTAAAATAAACCTAAATCTAAATAAAAATTAAAATAAACTAAAATAAATTAAAAATAAATTAAACAAACCTAAACTACCATTTTACTTATTAAAAAAATAAATAAACCCTAAATCTAAACCTTAAAAAAAATAAACTAAAATAAAAAACCCTAACCAAAATTGAAACTCTAAACCACAGACCTTCAACCCAAACCCACAAAACCTAAAACCTAACCCAAACCTAAACCCTAAACCACAAACCCACAAACCGCAAACCACTCAAACCCCTGCTAAGGCTCTCATTCTCTAGAGATTTTTGAATCCCTCTTGGTGGTGCATCCTCGATTAGGGATTTTTTTAGCTTTGGCCTTGGTTTTGATCAAATTCAAAGGCTTAAACGACATCTAGCCATTTACATGATGCTTCATTATTGACCATGGCTGCGATGAGTTCTATTCCTTGGGCTCCACCTCAAATTATGGATGCTTCCGCTAGGGCATCTGACATTTTGGGGCTTGGCAACCCTAATGCCTCTTCTTCGACTAAATCTTTTAAGGAAGCGCTCTCTAGTAAGAATTCTCTCTCTATTAATTCGGTTAATCTCATTTTAATGTCTTTTAGAGGTTTTTCAGTCATAATGTGCTCTAATGTGGATGTTGAAAAGTTGGCAAAACCATTTGAATTTTTTCTTGTCGATAAATTTGCTTTGCGTTATCCAAATTTGGATAAGATCTACTCTTCTTTCCATAATATCTATTTTATGGGTGCTTTCTCGAATGGTCTTATTGACCACATATCTCAACTTTCTAATGATGGATTATTCACATGTTTTTTCATGTCATTCTTTTCATCTTTAATTGTCAAATTCCCTGTTGAAGTGGTCACCTCTTTTTGACATTATGGAGGAATCTCCTATTATCCTAGTGTGGTTATCACTTTCTAATATGTGCATTCATTTTGTTACCCATCATGTGCTTTTGCGTCAAGCTTTATTTGGTCAGCCTTTTACCTTCGACGGTGATCTCACCCTTCATAAGTTGAACAAGTTTTTGACTCTACTAATATAGGTTTGGTGATTTTCAAAATGGGTAGGATGATTTACCTCTTTTCCTTGTTTGAACTTGAATATTTTTTTAATCACAAGAATAATAAATTTTCAAAGTTATTGGAAAATGATTATGTTTCCTCGATTAATTTCACATATATATCACTTTGATCGATGAAATGAAAACTTTTAATGAGAATTTAAATGATATGAGCATCTTTGAAAACATTTTTTATCATTTAACTACTTGTGCTTTTAATGGTTCTAGATTATCACTGTCTCTCATTTTTAATCTTAATATTCATGTTAATCCAACTTTTCAACTTAATATGGATTTGGAAGAGGGTGAACTCCCCTCCAAACACTTGGAGAATTCTATTAAATTTGTGACCAATGTTACTAAATCTTCTTTGGAATGATGACTCTAGGGAAAAAAATGGTTTTCAAACTAATCATGCTAAAAGAATAAGAGTGTAAAATTACTCTCCCAAATTATCCAAAACACTAGATCTCTGCCTCTCACTCTCTTAATTAAACTTTGCTTAACCCCTTTTTTATTTTACTTATGTTTAAATTTCTTATTTGAATATTAGAGTTGGTACCCTCTCTTCATAATCATATTAGAAATTTTTGTAACATTCATAATATTTATTTACTTATTATTCTAGAGCCTTTTATTCATGTAATAAAATTAACCATGTTTTAGAATGATCGACTTCAATAAAATTTTTCTAATGTTAGTAATAAGATTTGGTGTTTTTGGAATAATTTCATTGAGGTTTCTATTATTGATGATTTTCGTCAAGTTACCAATGCTCAAATCTCTTATGTTGACTATTGTGTTTTGGGCTCTTTCATTTATGCATCTTGTTATAGATCTACTAGAAATGTTCTTTGGGATAATTTGAGGAATTTTGCTACCTCGATCAACAAACCTTGGTTTGTGCGTGGTGATTTCACTATTTTATTTTTTTTTTTGAATGAGTGGTGGCTGCTCTCCAATATTCATTCCATGGAAGATTTTTCAATATGATCCTTAATTTTAATTTGATTGATATTGGCTTTTTCTAATTATACTTGGCAAAACTCTAGACTTACAAGGTTGGACTAGATTCTTTTAATACTCACTTGATTTCTCAATGTCCTATTACTTATGTTGATCATTTAAGTAGAACTGTGTCAAATTATGCTCCTCTTCTTGTTTTTATTAAAGATAATTCTAATAGATTACATAAATCCTCTCCTTTTAGATTTCAGGACACGTGGATTCAAAATATTGATTTTTTTGATGTTGTGGCTAATAATTGGAAAGCCCATTTACATCTAGATAATTTGATTATGGGGATTAATAGACTTTGGTTTAAACTTTAAAGACTTAAACAAAATTTGGGTTGGTGGAACAAGCATTATTTTAAAAACCTTTTTTCTAATATTAAAGATATGGAAAAATTAGTTTGTGACTTGACCGAGGTGAAAGACAAACTTGTTAACTCCAAAATATGGAAGAGACTTGCGCCAAAAAGCTATTAGTAAGCATATTGC
This sequence comes from Cymbidium sinense, assembly GCA_021442155.1. Classification (NCBI taxonomy): domain Eukaryota; kingdom Viridiplantae; phylum Streptophyta; class Magnoliopsida; order Asparagales; family Orchidaceae; genus Cymbidium; species Cymbidium sinense. The sequence continues at coordinate 52,669 of JAKCPB010002174.1, read as the reverse complement.
GGATGTTGATAAGAATACTAGGTATTTCCATGCTTTAGTTAATAAAAAGTGAGCTTTGAATAATATTCAAAAAAATTAAAGATGATAATGGTGTTTGGATTATGGAGAATAATGATATTAAGGAATCAGTTATTAGTTACTTTAGAAATATGCTTAATAAAAGTTGCTCATATGAAGCTATTTCTAAATTACTTTTGATCCTTTCTATTATTACTAATGATGATAATTTGCTTACCATCGTTCTAATGCTTAATAGCATGAATATATATTCTATTCTGGTGGGAGGTTTCACTACTCAAAATTTTCAAAATGTTGGTTTATCATTAAAATGATTTGATTGAGGCTATGGTTGATTTTTTTTTAATGGTAATCCTTTTCTTTGATATTTTCTAGTACTTTATCATTCTCATACCTAAAAAGGTAATCAACTATTGGAGTGATTTTAGACCTATTAGTCTTTGCACCTTCTTCAATAAGTTGATTTCCAAAATTCTAACCAATAGGTCCTTTACTTAATAAAATTATCTCTCAACCAAACTAGTTTTGTTAGAGGTAGATATATTTATGATAATATTTATGAGCCCAAAAATTAATTCATGATCTTGATGCTAAGAATAGAGGTCATATTCTTTTCAAATTAGATATTACCTAAGCCTTTGATAACATTTCTTGGGACTTTCTTTTCCATATTTTGAATTTATTTGGGCTTTCAAATAAATTTATTTTTCTTATTAAAATTGTATTAATAATTCTAGTTTTCAATTTGCTTAATGGGAAGCCTTGGGTTCTCTCCTCTTCCCATGGCTTAAGACAATGGGATCCTTTATCTCCACATTATTTATCATTGTTGAGTACTTATCTAGGAGCATCAATGATTTATTCTTCTTTAACAATGCTAGTATGAACTACAAAACTCTTGGTGGTCTTCTATTTCCCATTTAAGCTTTGAGATGATTTCATTATTTTTGCAATGCTTTATTCATCATATCAAGCATCTCAAGTATTTACAAAATAAATTTGGTAGAGAAAGTGGCCTTTCTATCAATGATAAAGAAAGCTACTTTATCACTTCCTCTCATATCTCCAATAATAAAATCAAATAAATCATATCAGATTTAAGCATCAACACTTACCTCTAAAACTTGGGTGCTCCCCTCTTTAAAGGCCCAAAATGATCCCATCTCTTTGATGAGTTAATTCAAAAATTTTAAATAAAATTTTCATTTGGGAATTCCATTTACTTTCCTTTAGTGGCAATCTCACTATTCTTAAAAGCACTCTCAATTCAATGCCTCTTTATTTGATTCAAACTATAATCCCCCTAAAAGCTACTCTCGAATTGATCTTGATTAATAATTTTTTTGGGGCTCTAATAACTCTACCAAAAGAATGCATTGGACATCTTGGCATAAATGTCTGGTCCTTTGGGTGAAGGTGCACTAGGTTGCAAACCTATTAAAGCTATCACGCTTTCTCTCATAAGCTTGGTGGAATTTTATAGAAACGATAGCCTTTGGGCTAATTTTATGATGAAGAAATATTGTGGTAAACACCCTCTTATCTGCTTATAAAGTTGGTGACTCTCTAGTTTGGAAAAGGCTTTGCTCCATTAAATGGGTTGTTGAATCTTAATATCTTGGGGCATCCATTCGTACTTCTTTCTTTTGGCAAGACAACTAGGCTACTCCATTGACACCCTTTTATCTACCCACTCTACTATTGTCAAAGTTAACTCTTTTTTGGCTTAATAACAATTGGAATGAAAGTAAACTTGAGAATTATATCCCTATTTCTCTTTTGACAATTTTAGAAATATCCCATTTCTTCTAACAAACTGATCAAATTCTTTTTTAAGCTTCTTATAATGGTGATTTTGTTCTTAAAGAGGTTTGGAATTTTGTTAGAGATAAGCAGAACCCCTCCAGTGTCTTTATTAAACTTTGGAATAATATCATTCCCATTTTTATTTAGTTTTAGCTTGAAGGATTTTGAATAACTTTATTCCTATGGACTCTTTGCTTTGGACTAAAGAGTTTTATTTAATATGAAAATGCTATTGTTGCTTTCATATTGAAAATGTAAATCTTATTTTTGTCAATTGTGCTATTGCTTCTAAATTTTGGCTTTGGTATGATGATTTATTTAATTCCAACTATTTTCATGGTTCTCTTTCTTTATATCAACTTCTTGAAGTTTGTTTCAAAAAAATTTGTGAAAGGTCATATCAAAGTTTTAACTACTATTACCCTTCTCTAGTTCATCTGGATGGATAGAAATGGTGCTAAATATCTTGGCACTCCTATGAACCATAAAAGGATCATGGATAAAACTAAAGAAAAATTCATGCTTTTAATGCCAATCTTATTAGTAACATTTATTTTAGAGGCTATAAATTTGTGGCTAAAATCCTGGGTATCATTCTACCTGACTTGGACCCTTATAAATGTGTTAAGATTATCCATTGGATCAAACCTAAAGACAACTTGATAAAATTGAATATTGATGGTTCTGTAGCTTCCAATAAATATGGTTGTGGTGGTATCCTTAAGAATTCTAAAGGTATTGTCATTTGAGCTTTTGCCTATCCTCTCAAACCCTATTCTGTTATTTTTGTTAATAAAGCTATTAAAACTTGTTTGAATAGAGGTTTTCTCAACATCTGGTTTGAAGTTGATGTTCTCTTCTTTTTTTACATGCTTAATTCCAATAGAAATAGGAATGTTGAATTATTTTATCTCCTTAATCATACAAAAAATCTTCTTTTTCAAGTTTGTTTTAAAATACCCCACATCCTTCATGAAGGTAATGCCTGTGTTGATTTCTTGGCTAATTTAGGTGCCAACGTAACTGAGTTCACTTTATTTGACAACCAAATGTTGCCTAAACTATTAAGAGGCTTGGTTAATCTAGATAATACTGAATTTCCTTATCTCAGATTATAATTTCTTGGGTTGGTTTCTTTTGTGTTATTTTTTATGAGCCTTTGCTTTTGTTTCCCTTTTATTAAACCCTTTTTGGGTTGTGGCTATTGGCTAATTTTCACACTTTGGCTGGAGCTGGTTGTTACTTTTGACCTTTTACTTTTGGGTTGGCCTAGTGTTTACTCCTTGGTGGTTATTATCATTGCAGCTTGAGTTGATTTTGTTTTTTCAATCTAGTGACTGCTCTTTGCCTAGATGGGTTTTTACCACATATTTTCCTTAGCTATTTTTGATAACAACCTTTTGGGTTGTGGATTTATCTGATGCTGGGTTTTCCTCATGTATGGGTTTTGCCTCATTTTGAGGCTAGTTGCTTTCTTACCTATTTTGGATCTGCTATTTTGGTAGTTGAATTGGTGGTTTTGTTGGTGGCTGGTTGATTGCGGTTGGTTGTTAGGTTGGTTAGCTAATTGGCTGTTTTGGCTATTTTTTTCCTTTTTTGTTGGTGACATATTTGGGGGATAGTTGGTGGTTAAGCTCTAGCCTCATTTTGGAATGGTGGAGGTTTTTGTTTGGCTATTACTTTCTCTATCTTGTTGAATGTGGCTTGGTGGTCGGTTTTGTTGATTCTATTTTATTTCTTTTGGTTTTGGTTTTGTCCTCTTCTTTTTTAGCCTTCCTCTCTTACTGACTAGGTTGGTGGTTGAGGGCTTTTGGTGGTTGTTATTTTCTTGGTTGTCTTGGGTGATTTTGGGTTGATGGCTATTGTTGGACTTTACATTGACTTGGGTTTTCTACTACTATGGTGGTTGGCTAGGAGGCTATGTTGGCTGGCTGGATTGGCTGGTTGTTTCTCTATTATGTGGTGTTTTGCTTATTTTTCTACTTTTCCTTGGATAATGAGGATCTTTCCTTTGTTGCTTACTAATTAATGATGGGTTATTCTCTGGGGGTTGCCTTATGGATGTTTTACTTAGCTTCTTTGGTGGGAGGACTAGTTATTCTCGGAATCTTGGTTGGCTGCCTTTCTCTTTGTTAGTTTTTTTTCTTCTTCTTGGCCAATTTGTTGTAGCCTTTTGATGTGCTGGCCAAACCTTTGCTGATCCTTCTGAATTGGGATTTTTGGTTTCTAGTGGTTGGTGGCTTCCTTTTGTGTGTGCTGGTTTTAGTTGTTGGCTTGTTAAGGTATGCTGGTGGTGGTTTTGGTGGTGTTACTGCTTGATTCCATTAGCTTGGCCAATGATCCTACTATAACTTCTAGGTTGTTGGCTTTATGTGATTGTCCTGTTGTGTGTTTTAGTTGGTGGGTTGGCTATTGATTGGCCACTAGTTTGTTGTTTTCTCTGTTTGTTTAGTGTAGGACTGGATCACTATGGACTGCTAGCCTTGGATGGCTGTTGGTATCAGGTATACTGGCTATGATGACTTTGATGTTACTCACCTCCTCTCTTTGGTTGGTAGCTTTACATATGATTGTAACCCTTATGAAGTTTAGATGCTCATATGTGTTGTTTCCCCTTGAGATGATCTTAACTAAGCTTGAGCCTTTTCTTTCTCAGCTCTCATTTTGCTCTCTTTATCCTTATCATTTTAGCTATACTTTTTCTTTGGTAGTGTTTTTTGCAAAATTCTTTCATAGGTTGGAACTTTATCGAAGGGTCGTTTCTCAATCATCCCTACTGCTGTTGCTGTGGAGCTTGCTTATCTTACTTTCACAAAGGAATCATGAACTGCTGCTGACTCAACCAATTATGTTTTTATGCTTTGTTTTGTTTTACTCTATGTCATTTTGCTCTCATGCTTTTTAGTTGATGTTTTTGCTCTTTCATTTTCTTTTCTTCTTCTAATGTACTTAGATGAGGGTTTAGCTCTTTAGGTTTCTTATAGCTCTATGAGCGATAGAATTCCATGCGCCTTTTAAGAACATTGTATCTTTTCCTTTTATGGTAATAAAATTTTAAATTTTTCCAAAAAAAAACCCTAAACCCTAAACCACAAACCCTAACCCAAAACACTAAACCTAAACCTAAACTAACCTAAAACTAAACATAAACTTAAATCCTAAACCCTAAACCTAAAATACAAACACTAAACCCTTAAACCTTGACCCAAAACCTAGGCCCTATGACCCTGACCCAAAACCTAAACTAAACTGGGCTCTACCCTAACCTACCCTACTGACCTAGGCCCTGGGCTATACCCCAACCTGGAACCTGAGCCCAACTGGGCCCAGACCCTGGGCCCCAGGCCACTGAATAACCATGGGCCAGGCCCTGGCTGACCCTACCACACCTGGGCCAGCCAGGCTTTGGGCCCTGGGCCCTGGGCTGATGCACTGGGCTGAGCCTGACCTGAAAGGCTCACAAAGACACTGGGCTGACCTAAATATGACCTGGGCTGAGCCACTAACCTGGGCCAAAATCCACACTGGGCTCTGAAGAACATAAAAACATAATCCAGGCCTAAACTAAATCTTGTAAGATAAATAAATAAATAAACTACTATTAAATAAATAAATAAATAACTAAAAAACCTAAACCAAAAATATAATAAAATAAAATAAACTAATAAAATAAATAAAATAAAATAAATAAAACCTAAACTAAACTAAAAAATAAACTTAAGAATAAATAACCTAAATAAAATAAAAACTAAATGTAAAGAAAATAAAATAAAACTAAAATAAAAAAAATAAAAACCTAAACTAAAAATTAAACCTAAAATAAATAAAAAATAAAACATAAACCTTAAAACCTAATAAAATAAACCTAAACCTAAGAATGGGGAACCAGAACATCATTGTTAACACTCTATATATCACGGCTATGTAGGCAGAAGGCTGCTTATCATAATGGTGGTGGGGATCTAGAGGTCTTGGTGGATATAGAGGTGGTGGAAGCAATGGTAGTTATGGCGAAAGAGCGAGAGGTTACAACGTGGTGGTGGTGGAGGGAGAGATGGATATGATGGTGGATCCCACTACTTGAGAGTGGTTCATGAGCAGGAGAAAGCGAAGAACTAGATCCGATCGCTACTTATGAGCTGTGTCTTTATAGTAGAGATAGTTATCTAGGGTTTTATTTGCTTTATCGTGCTCATTTCAAACTATGTTGTAAACGTGTCTTAGAAAACTTGGTGTGTTACTTAGTTGATGGAATCAAAAGAATAAATGTTGAACGAATTTGTTCTGTTAAAAAAAATAAAATAAATAGCTAAACCTAAACTAAAACTGAACCATAAACCAAAACCTAAACCCTAAACCCTAAACCTAAACACTAAACCTAAAACCTCAACCCAAAAAAAACTAAAAATAAAAATAAAATAAAAATAAAAAAAATAAAAAATAAAAAAATAAAAAAATAAAAAAATAAAAATAAAAAAATAAAAATAAAAAAAAATAAATAAAATAAATAATAAATAAATAAATAAAATAAAAAAAATAAAAAAATAAAAAAATAAAAAAAAAAAATAAAAAATAATAAATAATAAAATAATTAAAATAATAAATAAAAATAAAAATAAAAAAATAAAAAAATAAAAAAATAAAAAAAATAAAACCCTAAACCACAAACCCTAAATAAACCAAAACCCTAAAACTAAGAAACTCTGACCTCTAATAAAATAAACCTAAAACTAATAACCCTAAACCCAAAATAAATGACTAAAGAAAACTAAACCTAAACTAAATAAAAAAATAAATAAAATAAACTAAATAAAATAAAATAAAATAAGACATAAACTAAAACTTAAAATCAAAATAAACTAAATGTAAACTAAAGAGAAAATAAAATAAAACTAAAACTTGAATAAAATTAAATAAATAAAACTAAATTACACTAAAATAAAAAAACCAAGATAAAGTAAAATTAAACCTAATAAAAATAAAATAAAAAAAATTAAACAAAATCTAAAACCTAAATAAATAAATAAAATCCAAAATAAATAAAAAAATTAAGTATAAAATCTAAACAAAAAAAAAAACTAAAAAAATAAAAATAAAATAAACCTAAACCTAAATTAAAATAAAAATATGGAAATAAATAAAACCTAAACTTAAAATAAACTAAACCTAAACCCTAAACAAAGTAAAATAAAATAAAATTAAAATAAACCTAAACCTAAACTAAAAATAAATCTTAAAAATAAACATAAAATAAAAACCTAAAACCTAAACATAAAAAAAGAAAATAAAAACCAAAACCTAAAAATAGAAAATAAAACTTAAACTTAAAAATATATAAAATAAAATAAACTAAAAAATAAAATGAACCTTGTTAATCTAAAAATAAAATTAAATAAAAAAAGCTAAACAAACATTAATAAACTAAAATCAATAAACTAAACTAAAAATAAAATAAAAAATAAACCTAAATAAAAAACTAAAAAAATAAATAAAAATAAACTAAATAAACCAAATAAATAAACCTTTTTAATTTTAAAAGAAACCCAAACCTGAAAAACCCTAAAAAAACTAATCCCTAAATCCTAAATAAAAATTAAAAAATAAAAACCCTAACCCTAAACCTCAGACCCAAAACTGACCAAACCCTAAATAAACCTGAGCTCAACCAAAACCATACCCAAACCAAATCCAAACCCCAAAATCCTAAACCCTGACCTAAATCCTATAAACCCACTGAAAACAAAACCTGAGCCAAACCACAAACCTAAACCCAAACCTAAACCCTAAATCTAAACTAAAATAAACTAAACCTAAACTAAATAAAACAAAATAAAATAAATAAATAAACTTAAACCAAAATAAAAATAAAGAAAACCTAAACCTAAACCAAAGAAGATCAAATAAAAAAATAAAACTAAGCTAAAATAAATTAAATAAGATAAACTAAATTAAAAAAAATAAAAATGTATAAAATAAAACTAAACTTAAAATAAAATAAAATAAACCTAGATAAAATAAATAAAAATTAAATAAATATAAAATAAAATAAACATAAAAATTTAAAAAATTAAAATAAATAAAAATAAACTAAATAAAAAAACTGATTTACTTAATTTAAAAAAAATTAAAAAAAAATAAAAAAAAAATAAATTAAAATAAAAAACAAAACACTAACACAAACCCTAAGCATAAAACCCACAAACCCTAAACCCTAAACCCTCCTAAAACCCAAAACCCACAAAAACCCAACCAAACCCAAAAAAAACCCAAAACCCACCTTAAAACCTTAAAAAAAATAAAAGCTAAACCTAAAATAAATAAAACCTAAAATAAAATAAATAAAAATTTTAAACATAAAATAAAATAAAATAATAAAATAAAATAAAAAACTAAACTAAACCTAAAAATTAAAATAATATAAAACTAACTAAAATAAAATAAATGAAACCTTAATTAAATAAAAATAAAATAAACCTAAAATTTAAAACCTAAATAAAATAAAACTAAATAAAACTTAAACCTAAAATAAACCTAAAAATAAATAAAAAAAGATCTACCATAAACAAAAAAAAAAATCTAAAATAAAATAATAAAATAGACCTAAACTAATCTAAAATAAAAAAAACTAAAATAAATAAAACCTAATACTAAAATAAACCACTAAACCCACTAAATAAATAAAATAAACTAAAGTAAACCTAAACTTAAACAAAAAATAAAACCTAAAATAAACCTAAAGTAAATACCTAACCTAAACCTTAGAAAATAAAACCTAAACTTAAACCTAAAACTAAAAATAAAACCTAAACCTTAGATAAAATAAAATAAAACTAAACTAAAATAAAACTAAACCTAAACCTAAAATAAACTAAAACCAAAATAAAAACCTAAACTAAAATAAATAAACCTAAAATAAGTAAACTAAACTAAATAAAAATAAAAAAATAAACTAAATAAAATAAAATAAAATAAACTAAATAGATAAAATAAACTAAATACCCACTGTTTTCTTAATTTAAAAAAACCCTACACTCCTAAACCACTTACAACCTCACATCAACCTACTTAAACCACAACTAAAAAATAAATAACCACTAATTAAACTAAAATTAAAACCTAAATAAAACAAAACCTAAACAAAAAATATAATAAAATAAACTAAATAAAACTTAAATAAAATAAACATTAAAATAAATATAAAATAAATTAAAATAAATAGATAAATTAAATAAACCTAAAGTTTGCTTTTTATTTAACCCTACCCTGGCTAAACCATAAACTAACCTGACAGGCCTCTTACACCCTTACTACCCTAAACCCTGGAGCCAACCCACCAGACTCCTACCACACCCTGGGCCCTAAATCATACCACAGGCTGAAACTTTGACCCAGTAATCATAAAGAGCCCTAATCCCTAGGCCCTACCTCTGACCTATACCCTAAACCCCAATTTAGCCACAGGCCACTGGACTGACTCTTACCTTTACACTGAGCTGAGCCCTACCACATGGCTAAATCCTAAACCCTGAGCCCTAAAACTCCCTACCTGAAAAAACCACAGGCCCTTAGCCAGACCCCAAATAAAAAAACATAAAACTAAATAAATCTAAAATTAAATAAAACATATATATAAAATAAATAAAAATCTAACTAAACCTGTACCTACTAAAATTAAACCAAATCTTAAAAAAAATAAAATAAAATAAATCAAATCAAATAAATAAAACCTAAACTAAACAAAAAATAAAAGAAACCTAGAATAAAATATCTAATAAATAAAATTAAAATAAAATAAAATAAAATAAACCTAAAATATAAAAAATAAAACCTAAATCCTAAACTAAAATAAACATAAACCTAAATAAAATAAAATAAACCTAAACCTAAACTAAAATAAATAAAGCCTCACTAAACCTAAAATAAACTAAACTAAAACTAAATAAAATAAAATAAACTAAAATAAACTACCCACTAAAAATAAACCTAAAATAAAACCTAAAACTAAACCTAAAATAAATTAAAACCTAAACCTTAAAAATAAAATAAAACCTAAACCTAAAATATAAAATAAAATAAAACTAAACATAAAGATAAACTAAACCTAAAAAATAAACTAATAAAACACCAAACTAATTAATACACAAATAAATAAACTAAATAAATAAAATAAAAATAAACCTATATAAATAAAATAAAATAAACTAAAATAAATAAACTAAATAAAAACCTACATGTTTTTGTTTTTTAAAAAAAAACCATAAAACCCTAAATGGCCTGCCTAACTACTCTAGGCCCAAGACCATAACACAGTGATCCTACCAGCCACTGATCTGGGCCCTACCTACCATAACCTAAATAACCACTGAGACACTGTGCCTAATCACAATGACCACTCCACTGACCACAGCTTTGACCACTAATGCTCAACTCCTGAGCCACCACCAACCCCTAAAGCCTGTGCCCTATCTTAAGAACTGACCAACCCTACCACCTAAACCTAAACCTCACACTCTCTCCTCCCTAAACTGACACACCATCCTACCACAAAACCTAAACTCTAACCATACTCCTCTAAACCCCAAACTAAACCAAAACTTAACTAAATAAATTTAAAAATAAACCTAAACCATAAAATAAACTAAGCACCTAAACCCTAAGAATGGGAAGAACCTTGATGACATGGACATCACTATCAACTAGGCTTAGTCTAGATCTGGTGGTGGATGTGAAGGGGATGGTGGCCGTTATAGCAGTAGTGATGGGGGATCTGGATGTGTTGGTGGATATGGAGGTGGTGATTGGAGCAATGGTGGTTATGGAGGCAGGAGGAGTGACGACGGTTACAGCCATGGTGGTTCCGGTGGGAGAGATCGGGGATATGATGGTTGACCCGCTACTCTAAAGGCCAGGATGATTCTGATGGGAAATGGAGAAACGGAAGAATGGCCAATCCAACCTGCTGCTTATGTAACTATGTCTTTACAGTTGAGATGGTTCTAGTTATCTAGGGTTTTTGATTTACTCTATGCGTGCTCATTTTGATCTATGTTGTCACTTGTGTCTTAGAGAACTTGGTGTGTTACTTGGTTGATGAAATCGAAAAGAAGAAATGTTAAATTTGGATTTGTTCTCTATAAAAAAATGAACAATCCTAAGCCTTAAATTAAAACTTGAACCCTAAACCAAAAACCTAAACCCTAAACCCTAAACCCTATAAATAAAAAAATAAAAAAATATTAAAAAAGACATACACTAAACCCTAAACCCTACAAACCCTAAACCTAAACTATAATCCCTAAAACCCTAAACCCCATATCAGAAACCATAAACCCTAAACCCTAAACCCTTAAACTTAAGCCCTAATAATAAACTAACAAAACACTAGATTAAAACTAAAAAACTAAAACTAATAAATAATAAACTAAAACTAATAAACTTATAATGAGCACTAATAATAAATAAAACAAAAACTAATAAAATAAAACTAAACTAACTAAATAATAACTAGAAATCTAATGAACTAATAATAAAAACAAACTAAAAATAATAAACAAACTAATAACTAAATTAAACATAAAAACCACACTAATAAAACTAAAAATAAAACTAATAATAACTAATAAACTATAAAATAAACTAAATAAAACTAATAAACTAAACTAATAATATTAATAACTATAACTAATAAAATATAAAAATTAAAAAAACTAACCAATAAAACTAAACAAATTAATAAATAAACTTAAACCCTAATAAATAATAAACATTAAAACTAGACTAATAAACTAATAATGATAACTAATAATAAATAACTAAATAACTAACTAAAACTAAACCCTAAAAACTAACTAATAAATAAATATAATAATAACTAAACCTAATAAACTAACTAATAACTAATAATAAACTAATAATAAAAACCAAACTAAAGAAAATTAATAATAACTTACTAATAAACTAATAAACTAATAACTAAATAAAGCAAAATTAACTAAATAACTAAACTAATAAACCTAATAAATAAACTAATAATAATACAAAACTAATAATAACTAAACTAAAATAATAATATAATAATAATAATTAATAACTAACTAACTAAACTAATAAACTAATAATAATAAAACTAATAATAAACTAACTAATAAATAACTAAATAACTAAACCTTAAACCCAACTAAATAAATAAACTAAATAATAATAATAAACATAAATTAATAATAATAATAATAAACTAAAAAAAACTAATCTAAAACTAAACTAATAATAAACAACTAACTAAACTAATAATAATAATAATAATAATAAATAATAATAAATAACCAATAATGACTAATAAAAAAACTAAACCATAAACTAAACTAAAAATGTAATAATAATAAACTAATAAACCTAAACCCATAACTAAACTAATAAAACAAATAAACTAAAAATCTTGAACTAAAATAAACAAAACTAAACTAATAAAACAAAACCACTTACTAAAACTAACTAAAATAAAATAATAATAAAACCATAAACTAATAATAATAACTAACTAAACTAAATAAATAACTAAATAACTAACAAACTAATGAACAAACTAACTAAAAAAAACTAACTAATAAAACAAAATAATTAATAAATAAAACTAAACCTCAATAAATAATAAACACAAAAACTAAACTGATAAATTAATAATAATATCTAATAATAAATAACTAAATAACTAACTAAAACTAAACCTTGAACCTAAACTAATAAACCATAAAAACTAACTAATAAATAAACATAATAATAACTAATAAAAAACTAACTAACTATAATTAAACTAATAAAACTAATAATAATAATAATAATAATAACTACTAAGCTACTAATAATAAAAAATAATAAACTAAATAATAAATAACTAAATAACTAAAAACCCAAACTAAATAAATAAATTAAATAATAATAATAAAAACTAATAATATTAAAAATAAACTAATAATAATAATAAACTATAAAATAATCTAAAATAAAACTAATAATAAACCAACTAACTAAACTAAAATAATAATAAATAATAAATAACTAATAATAACTAATAAAAAATTAAACCATAAACTAAACTAAAAAAACTAATAATAATAAACTAATAAACCCAAACCCATAAATAAACTAACAAACTAATAAATAAACTAACAAAATAAAGTGAATAAAACTAAACCACTAACTAAAACTAACTAAAACTAACTAAAACTTAAAGAATAATATAACCATAAACTAATAATAATAACTAACTAAACTAAATAAATAACTAACTAATAATTTAATAATAATAAATAAACTAAAATAAAGTAAACCACAAGAAATAAACAAACTAAATAAACTGATAAACTAAACCTAAATTCCCACCTAAATTAACCTAAAATAATAATAACAAAACTAAACTAGTAACCTAACTAAAACTAAACTAACTACTAAACATAAAACTAATAATGAACTAATAATAACATAAAACTAATAAAACCTAATAATATCTAATAAACACTAAACCTAAAACCTAAACCCTAAAACTAAACTAAATCATCTTATTGAGCAATTTTGGGATCCCTAAACCATAAGCCCTAAAAAACCCTAAACCCAAAACCATAACTTTAAACCCTAAACTGTAAACTCTAAACTCTAAACCCTAAACCTTAACCCTAAACCCTAAACCCTAAACCCTAAAAGCATAAATTGCAAAAGCCTAAACCCTAAACCCTAAACCATGATTGAGCTGATTTTTATGATAATTGATCTTAAAGAAGTCAGCGAAGAGGTTGAGAAATAGAAAGTTGGTGATCTTGCCCATGTTCGTCTTATTGCACCTATTGATGTTATGGTTCCCCGGTAGCATTGGTTTGGATCCTTTGAGACCTCTTTCTTCAAGGTTGTTGAAATTATCACCCGGTTGAGTGATTAAAAGGTGATAAGGTGGGATTTTGAGGTCTCTCTCGCTAGGGGACTAGGCCATTCTCTTATGGCCTTATCATCCAGTCTGTGTATGATGATGGTTCAATGTTCAGTCTTGAGGTGCTTGACCTCACTAAAGATGATCTCATCGATAAGTTTTTGGCGACCCTTTTAATGATCACTTCTCTCTCACTGGCCCTCTCTTATCCCACCCTTGCTGTAGCATCCCACATGTTCATCAACGTTTACAGGAATGTCCTCACCATCATGATTGCCATTGATTACACATGTCGAAGGTTAAGGAGCATTTGAAAGATCCTAGTAAATTTGATGTGGCACTATGCGATGCTTCGCTACTCTTATGCTAATCTTGCTCCTGATATAATGGAAGAGAAGAAGGAAGAGCTGTTGCAATCGATGATGATATGGGTTTTGCTTGACTAAAGTTTGTTGTCCTTCTATAAAATCAAATTTTATTATCTTTAGGAGTTAAATCAATTTTGAAATACTATTTTATGAATTTTTTAATTACATTTTATTTTACTCTATTTTATTAGTTATTAGAGGATAATGTCTTATTTGATTTGAATTGGTAATTTCTTGTCTATTATGGAATCATTTGAGTTTAAAATTAAGAAAAAACCTAAACCCTAAACCCTAGGCCTTAAGAAACCATAAATCTAAACACCAAACCCTCTAAACCTAAAGTAATTAAATAAATTAAAAAATAAACCTGAACCCTAAAACCAAATAAACCTAAGCCTAAATCCTAAGAATGGGCAGAACCTTGACAGCAGGAACATCATCATCAACCAAGCTCAGTCTTGATCTAACAGTGGAGGCGAAGGAGGAGGCGGTGGTAATTTTAGAGGTGCTGGTGGATATGGAGGTGGTGGTCAGAGCAGTGGTGGTTATGGAGGTGGGAGGATCCGAGGTTCTGAACATGGTGGTGAGAGAGAGAGGGGATATGATGGTGGATCCCTCTACTCGAGAGGCAGGTAGTTATGATGGGAACTAGAAATTGAAGAAAGGATCTGGTATCCTTATGGGCTGTGTCTTTATAGAAGAGACAGTTCTAGTTATCTGAGGCTTTTGATTTGCTCTATGCATGCTCATTTTTTATCTATGTCATTTCTTGTTTCATAGAAAACTTGGTGTGTTACTTGGTTGATGAAATTGAGAAGAAGAAATGTTGAATTTGAATTTGTTCTCTATTAACAAAAAACCAAAATCCATAAATACTAAACCAAAATTTGAACCCTAAACCCTAAACCCTAAACCCAAAACCCTAAACTCTAAAAATTTAAAAAATAAAAAAATCCTAACCGTAAACCCTAAGCCCTAAAACTAACCCTAAACCCTAAACCCTAAACCCTGGCTAAATCCACCCTAAACCTAAATCTCCTAACCCTAAAAAACCCTCTTAAACTAAACTCTAAACCTTCCTAACCTAAACCTAAACCTGAAGTAAACCTATAACCCCATCTCCTAAACTGGGTTGTAAACCCAAATACTAAACTGAGCTTAAAGTGACTAAAATTTAAAATATACTTAAACCCTTAAACCCTTAAACCTTCCCTAAACTCTCTATCCATAAACCATGACTCCCTAAAACCAACCCTAAACTAACTTGCCTCCCAAATAAAATCTTTCCCTAAACTCCACATAATAAACCACTAAACTGAGCCAAATACCACAAACCACAAAACCATAAACCCTAAAGTTTAAACCCTAAATCGTAAACCGTAAACCTCTAACCCTAAACCTACACCCCTAAACTCTAAATGCTAAACCTTAAACCCCAAACATTAAATTCTAAACCTTAAACCCTAAACCCTAAACCCTAACCCTAAACCCTAAACCCTGAAAGAATAAACCCTAAAACCCTAAACCTTAAACCCTAAACTCTAAACCCTAAATCCTAACCCTAATTCTTAAACACTAGATCCCAAACCCTAAACCTAAACCTAAAGTAACTAAATAAATTAAAAAACAAACCTAAACACTAAAACCTAACAAACCTAAACCTTAAACATAAGAATGGGCAGAACCTTGATGGAAGGAACATCACCGTCAACCATGCTCAGTCTATAGTTGGTGGTAGAGGGAAGGCGGAGGTTATCGCATTAGTGGTGGGGGATCTGGAGGTGCTGGCGGATATGGAGGTGGTGGTCAGAATAGTGGTGGTTATGGAGGTGGGAGGAGCAATGGAGGTTATAGCCGTGGTGGTGGCGGAGGGAGAGATCGAGGATATCATGGTGGATTTTGCTACTCTAAAGGCTAGGGTGGTTTTGATGGGAATTAGAGAAATTGAAGAATGGTCGATCCATTCTGCTGCTTATGGAACTATGCGATACAATTCTAATTATCTAGGATTTTTATTTTGCTTTATGCGTGCCCATTTTTTATATATATCGTCGCTTGTGTCTTAGAAAACTTGGTGTGTTACTTGGTTGATGAAATCAAAAAGAAGAAATGTTGAATCTAAATTTGTTCTCTATTAAAAAAAAAACTAAAAATGCTTAGCCCAGAACTAAACTTGAACCCTAAACCTAAAGCCTAAAGCCTAAACCATAAAAATAAAAAAATAAAAATAAAAAATAAAAAAACCTTAACCCTAAACCCTAAACCATAAACCTTAAAACCCTAAACCCTAAACTCTAAATCCTAAATGCTAAACCTTAAAACCCTAAACCCTAAACCCTAAAACCTACAACCCTAAACCCTAAACCTTAAACCCCAAACCTTAAATAATAAAACCTAAACCCTAAACCCTAAACCCTAAAAACCTAAAAATGTAAACATAATCTAAATAAAACTTAAAAATAAAATACATAAATGAATCTTAACCTAAATAAAAATACCTAAACTAAAACCTAAACTTAAATCAAAACCTAAACCTAAACCTAAACCTAAAAAATAAAATAACATAAAAAATATAAACTAAAATAAAATAAAAATTAAATGAACAATAAAATTAAAATAAACCTAAAATAAAATTAAATGAAAATCAAATAAAAACCTAAACCTAAAAAATAAATCTAAAAATAAATAAAAAATAAAACCTAAACCTTAAACTGGAAAAGAACATAAACCTATAATAAATAAAATAAAATAAAACAAAACCTAAACTAAAATAAACTAAACTAAAATAAATAAAACCTAAACCTTATCCTAAAATAAACTAAACCTAAACCTTAAACTAAATAAAATAAAATAAACTAAAAATTAACATAAACATACACTAAAAAATTAAACCTAAAAATTAAACCTAAAACCTAAACCTAAAAAAATAAAATAAAAATATAAACCTAAACATGAAATAAAAAATAAAACCTAAATAAAAAAATAAAATAAAAATAAAATACTAAAAACAAACCTAATCCTAAACCAGGAACCTAAAAATAAATTAAAATGAAAACCTAAACTAAAATAAATAAACTTAAAATAAAATAAACTAAATAAATAAAATAAAACTAACTTAAATAAAAATAATAATAAATGAGTAAATAAAATAAACTAAATAAACTAAATAAACTAAACTTATGGGTTTACTTAATTTAAAATAAGTAAAAAAAATTGAAATTATAAAAATAAAAATTGTAACCCTAAACCTCAGAAACTAACCCTAAACCCAACCTATGTCCTAAACCCTAAACCCACAAACTTTAAAAACCCTAAACCATACCCCCAAATCAAGACCCTGGGTAAACCCTAGGCCCTAAATCTGAAACTAAACTAAACCTTAACCCAAATCTTAAACCCCAGGTGTAAAACCTAAAATCTAAACCTAAACTAAATAAAACTACTGATGTAAAATAAATAAAATAACATAAACCTAAATAAAATAAAATAAAATAAAAACCTGAACCTAAACATAAAAATAAAATAAAATAAAATAAAAACTAAACTAAAATAAAATAAATAAAAATCTAAACTAAACTAAAAAAAATAAAATAAACTTAAAAATAAAAAGCCTAAATAAAATAAAAAAATAAACATAAAATAAAATATAATAAACCTAAAATAAAATAAAATAAAACTAAATAAAACCTAAACCAAAAAAAAATAAACCAAAAAAAATAAATAAAAATAAAACTTAAACCCTAAACTAAAACCCTAAATCTAAAATAAACGTAATAAAATAAACTACTAAAGCTAAAACTAAACTAAAATAAATACTTAAACCAAAACCTAAAATAAACTAAACCTAAACCTAAACTAAATAAAATAAAATAAAAAAATAAAAAACCTAATCCTAAATGATAAATAAAAGAAATAAACCTAAAATAAAACCTAAAACTTAAACCTAAAAAAAAAAATAAAATAATAAACTTACCTAATTAAAAAAAATAAAAGTAAAGCTAGAAATAAAATAAAATAAAACTAAACTAAAATAATCTAACCTAAAACCTAAACACAAAATAAACTAAATAAACCAAATAAAATAAAAAAACTTAAAATATATAAAACTAAACTAAATCAAACTAAGAATAAAATAAAATCAAAATAAAATAAACCAAAATAAATAAATAAAAATAAACTAAATAAATAAAATAAAGCTAAACTGTAATTTACTTAATTAAAACCTAAAACCCTAAACTAAACCTAAAAAACAAAACCATAAACTAACCTAAACCATACCTAAATAATAACCTAACTAACCATAAATCGTAACCCTAAATAAAACCTGAGCTAAACTTACCTAAACCCTAGCTAAAACCTAAACCCTAAATAAACTAAACCCTAAACCTAAACCCTAAACCACAAAACTAAACTTAAACTTAAACCTAAACTCTCTAAACAAACCTAAAAAAATCATAAATTAACTAACCCTAAACCTAAACCTAACAACATAATCCTAAACCTAAAACATAAAACTCTAAACCCTACACTCTAAATCCCCAAGCCAAATAAACTACTAAATAAATTTAAAAATAAAACTAAAACCTAAAACCTAATAAACCTAAATTTTAAGAATAAAATGACCATCACTATCAATTAGTCTAGATCCGGTGGTGGAAGGCAGAGGCTGACAGCCTTGTGGTGGTGGGTGATCTGGAAGTGTTGGTGAATATGTAGATGGTGGTGCAGAGTGGTTATGGAGATGGGAGAAAAGGTTAATGGTGGCGAAGGATCGATATGATGGTGGATCCCACACTCGAGGTCTGGTTCGATAGGAACTAGGCGAAGCAGTCGATGCATTAACTGTGTCTTTATAGTAGAGAAGTTCTAGTTATCAGGGTATTTGCTCTATGTGTGCTCATTTTTTCTATGTCATCACTTCTGTCTTAGAAAACTTGGTGTGTTACTTAGTTGATGAAATCAAAAAGGGAAAAATGTTAAATCTGAATTTGTTCTCTATTAAAAATAAAAACCAAAAACCCAAAAACTAAAACCTAAACCTTAAACATAAAACCTAAACCCCAAATCATATCACTAAAACATAAAACTAACCCTAAACCCTACACCTAAACCCCAAACCTAAAACCCTAAACCTAAATCCTAAACCCAAATATATAAACTAAAATGAACCCTAAACCATAAACCTAAACTGAAAAAAATAAAAACCTATGACCCTAAACTAAACAAACCTAAACCCTAAAATAAAAAAACCTAAACCTAAACTAAATAAATAGAAAAACTGACTTTAAATAAACCAAAATAAACTAAACCAAACAAAAAACCTAAAACTAAAATAAAAATAAAATAAACCTAAACCTAATTAATCTAAACTAAACTAAAATAAATAAAACTAAACCTAAACTTGAAATAAATAAACTAAATATAAGTAAAAAAGAAAAAAAAAAAATAAAAATTAAAATAAATAAAATAAAATAAAATAAAACTAAATAAATAACTATGGGTTTACTTAATTTAAAGAAAATAAATGAAAATATAAAAAAACAAAAGTCCCAACCTAAACACTAAAACCATAAAACAACCATAAAACCCTAAAGCTGGCCAACATAGTTCTAAAAATTAAAAAAAATAAAAAAATAAACCCTAAACCCTAAACCCTAAACTTTAAAACCCTAAACTACCAGACCCTAAAACCATAAACCCTAAAACCTTAAAACCTAAAATGTAAACCTAAACCTAAACTCCAGATCTTAAACCTAAATCTTAAACCCTAAAAATAAAAATCTAACTAAACTAAATAAAACTAAAATGTAAATAAATAAATAACCTAAACATAAATAAAATAAAAAAAAAATAAAACACAGACCTAAACATAAAATAAAATAAAATAAAATAAAAAAAACTAAAATAAAATAAATAAAACTTTAACTAAACTAAAAGTAAAATAAACCTAAAATAAAAACTAAAATAAAATGAAACTAAACATAAAATAAAATAAAATAAACATAAAATAAAATAAAATAAAAACTAAATAAAACCTAAATCAAAAAAATAAACCTAAAAATAAATAAAAAATAAAACTTAAACCCTAAACTAAAAAAAACCTAAATCTAAAAAATAAGTAATAAAATAAGCTAAAATAAGCTAAAATAAATAAACTAAAATAAATAAAATAAAACCAAAACCTAAAATAAACTAAACCTAATAAATTAAATAAAATAAAATAAATAAAGATAAACCTAATCAAACTAAAATAAAACCTAAATAAACCTAAAATAAAACCTAAAACTTAAACCTAAAGAAAATAAATAAAGACCTAAACTTAAACCTAAAATAAAAAATAAAGAACTGAAACCTAGAGAAAATAAAATAAAACTAAAACTAAATAATGAAACTAAACCTAAACATAAAATAAACTAAAATAAAAAACCTAAAATAAAAAAAACACTTAAAATATATAAACTAAAACTATAAAAAAAAAGAATACCTAAAAAATCAAAATAAATAAATAAATAAATAAGATAAAATTAAAATATTAAAATAAGCTAATAACTTGATTAAAAACTAAACCCTACCACAATCCTGATCCTAAACCCTAATCCTAAACAAACTGACCCTAAGTGACCTAAAACCTGGGACTAAGCAAACCTAGGCCTACCACAGGCCCACCATACTTGAAACAAAATCCCACCCTAAAGCCAGACTCCTAAACCTAAACCTGAAGCTTGCTACCTACCCAACCTAAACCTGAGCCCTAAACCCCAAAAGATAAAACCTTAAACCTACCACTACCCTACACTCTGTCCCTACTAAAGTAACTAAAATTTAAAATAAACTAAAACCTAAAACCTAATAAACCTAAATCTAATGGTAATGGGACCATCACTATCAAGATTAGATCTTGGTGGATCTGAAGGAAGAGCGGTGTGGATGGTGGGAGGATGGAAGTGTTGGTGAATATGTAGATGATGGTGCTGTGGTGGTTATGGAGGGAGGAGCATCGGAGGTTGCTGGTGGTGGCGGGAGAGATCGGGGATATGATGGTGGATCCCGCTACTCGAGAGGTCGGGGTGGTTCTAATAGGAACTTGAGAAACTTAAGAATGGTTGATCCGATCTACTGCTTATTGAACTATGTCTTTACAGTAGAAACGGTTCTAGTTATCTAGGGTTTTTGTTTGCTCTATGTGTGCTCATTTTTTTATGTAAACATGTCTTAGAAAACTTGGTGTGTTACTTCGTTGATGAAATCAAAAAGAGGAAATGTTTAATCTTAATTTGTTCTCTGCTAAAAAAAAAAAACTAAAAACACTAAACCCTAAACTAAAACCTAAACCTTCAACATAAAACCTAAACCTAAATCCTATACACCAAAACATAAAACTAACCTAAACCACACACCTAAACCTAAACCTAAAACCCTAAAAAATACCCAAATATCATGACCCCCCCTCCAAAACCCTAAACCAAACCCTGGGCCCTTAAAACTACCCTAAACCCTACTGACTGACTAACCTAAACCTAAACTAAATAAATAAACCTAATATAAACCAAAAATAAACCTAAAATAAATAAAAATAACCTAAACCCTAAACTAAAAACCTAAAACTAAGATAAAAATAAACCCAAAATTAATCTAAAAAAAGATAAAATCTAAATAATAAACACCTACCTAAAAATAATGATAAAATGCCTAAACCTAAACTAAAATAAACTTATGATAAACCTAAAACCTAAAAAAAAATACCTAAACCTAAAATAAAATACCTAAACAAAGAAAACAAAAAAAAACTTATAAATACTAAACCTAAACTAAAAGATAAAAAATAAAAACTAAGATAAAATAAAATAAATATAAATAAGAAACCTAAAAGATAAAAATTAAATAAACTAAAATAAAAAATAAACTAAATAAATAAGCTGGACTGTCTTTAATTTAAAGAAATAAATGAAAATAATAAACAAAAGATAAACTAACATTAAACCCTAAACTAACCATAAAATAAAGCTAAAAAAATCCTAAACTAAACTTTAAAACCCTAACCCTAAACCCTAAAACCTGAAACTCTAAACCCTAAACAAACCCTGCCCTAACTTAAAACCCTGACCCTAAACCCAAACCAAAAACCTAGAACAAACCCTAAAAAACCTAAAAAACCTAAACCTAAATAAAACCTAAAATAAAATAATTAAAAGCAAAAAAATAAATATAAAATAAAATAAAATAAAACAAAACTATGAATAAACCTAAACCTAAAAAAAAATAAAATAAAATAAAATAAAAATAAGAAAATAAAATAAATAATTAATAAACTAACTAAAAAAAAAATTAAAATAAACCTAAAAAATAAAAAAACCTAAAATAAAAGAAAAACTAAACATAAAATAAAAAAAATTAAATGAAACCTAAACCTAAAATAAACATAAAAAAATGTAAAATAAAACCTAAACCCTAACCTAAAGAAAACATAAACCTAAAATAAAGAAAATAAAATAAATAAAACTAAAATAAATAAACCTAAACTAAACCTAAAATAAACTAAACCTAAACCCCAACTAAATAAAATAAATAAACTAAAATAAACTATGTAAACAAAGAAAAAAAATAAACATAAAATAAAATAAAAATAAAAAACAGACCTAAACTTAAAATAAAATAAAACCTAATCTAAACATAAAAATAAAAAAATAAAAAAGAAATTAAACTAAATTAAGAAATAAGCATAAACCTAAAAACCTAAAATAAATTAAAATAAAACTTAAAACTAAAATAAATACACCTAAAATAAATAAACTAACTAAATAAAAATTAAAAATAAACTTAAATCAAAATAAAAAAATAAAATAAAATAAAATAAAATTAAATAAACTTAAACTCTGGTTTGCTTAATTTAAGTGATAAAGACACCTAAACCCAATCCTAAACATACCCTAGGCCCTGAGCTGGCCACTGACCCCCACCTGAGCACAAACAGGCCAGGCCAGAGCCACTGAGCTAAACATAATGACCTGAGCACTGACTGAGCCACAGGCTCACTAGGCCCTCTGGCCCTGGGCTGACCTGGGCTAAGGCTCTGGGCCCAGGCCCTGGTGCCCTCAAACCCCACCACTAGCTGAGCCATGACCCAAACCACTGAGCCATGACCCTAAACTGAGCCCTAAACTGAGCCACTGGGCCACTGAGCCTGGGCCCCACCCTAACCATACCCCCAGGCTGAGCCACAAGATCATGATTGCTGAAGGTCTACAACCTAATAAATAAATAAATGACCTAATAAAGATAAGATAAATAAAATAAAAACCTTATTAACCTAAACTAAAATAAAATATAAAATAAATAAATAATAAATAAAATCTAAACTATAAAAATAAAAAACTAACCTGGAATAAAACCTAAATAAAATAAAAGACTAAATGTAAAATAAAAATAAAATAAACCTAAATATAAAATAAAAAAACTAAAAAATAAACCTAAAAATAAATAGAAATAAACCTAAAAATAAACTAAAAAAACTAATCCAAAATAAAATAAAATAATCTAAAACTAAAATAAACTAAACTAAAATAAATAAAATAAAACCTAGCCTAAAATAAACTAAACTAAACCTAAACCTAAACTAAATAAAATAAAATAAATAAAATAAACCTAAACTAAACTAAAAATAAAACCAAAATAAACTTAAATAAACTAAACCTAAACCTAAAAAATAAAAAATAAAATCCACATAAAAAAATAAAATAAAACTCAACTAAAAATAAACCTAAACCTAAAAATAAAGTAAAAAAAATAAAAAACCTAAACTAAAATAAATAAACTAAAATAAATAAATTAAACTAAACAAAATAAAATAAACCTAAATAAAATAAATAAACTCAAATAAATTAAAATAAACTTAATAAACTAAACCTAAACCAACCTCTATACTTAATTTAAAAAATCTCTTTTCCTAAACCCCAAACCCAACCTAAACCTCAACCCTAAACCTGATCGTAAACCCTAAACCCTAAACCCTAAACATTAAATCCTAAATAAATTAACACTGACCTAAACCCTAAATCCCACAAAACCCCCAAACCCAAACCCACAAACCCTCCCAAACCTGACCACAAACCCAACCCCCAAACCCCCAAACCCAACCTAAAACTAAACCCAACTAACCCTAAACCCAGACCCACACCTTAAACCCCAGAATGGGCTAAACCTTGTCGGAACATTTCCATCAACTAAGCTTAGTCTAGATGTGAGGGAGGTAGGAGGTGATTATCGCAGTGGTGGTGGGGGATCTGTAGGTGCTGGTGCATATTGAGGTGGTTGCCAGAGTAGTGGTGGTTATGAAGGTGGGAGGAGCAACGGAGGTTACAACCATGGTGGTGGCGGAGGGAGAGATCAGGGATATGATGGCAGATCTTACTACTCTAGAGGGGAGGTTGATGGAACTAGAGAAATAAAGAATGGGCGATTGATCTCCTACTTATGGAACTATCTTCACAGTAGAGATGGTTCTACTAATCTAGGGTTTTTCATTTTCTTTTTGGGTGCTCATCTTTTATCTATGTCATCGCTAGTGTCTTAGAAAACTTGGGGTGCTACTTGGTTGATGAAATTGAAAAGAAGAAATGTTGAATCTGAATTTATTTTTTATTAAAAAAATCCTTAAACTCTAAACCCTAAACCATATACCCTAAACCCTAAACTAAAACTTAAACCCTAAAATTAAAACCTAACCCTAAACCTAAACCTTAAACTTAAACAAAACCTAAACCTAACCACAAACCTAAATCCTAAACCCTAAACCCCAAAACACTAAAACCTACAACCCTAAACCCAAACACTAAACTGAACCTAAACCCAAAACTAACCTTAAACCTTAAATCTTAAACTAACCTTAAACTTAAACCTTAAATAACCTAAATCCTAAACTAAACCTTGAATAAAGATATCATTAGCAGTAGATCCAAGAATGACCTAATCTAACATAGTTTTGGTAGCTAAAGAAATTGTCTTCAAGAGACTTTCCCTTATTAGAGATTTGAATTCCTAAACCCTAACCCTAAATCATATTATAATACCATATATTATAGTATAATGTAGCATCATATATTTGATGTATGTATGTGTTTTGGATGTTATATGATATTTTAAAATGTTTTAGTATATTATGGTATTATTGCTATAGTCTATATTAATATAAATCATAAAAATATTGATTTAATAATCGATAATGAAATTTGTTAAATTTGAAATGGGAATTAGGTTGTAGTACCAAAGGTGTGCTACACCATTTGTAGTCTAAAAAGTAAGATTTTATGTTCAAAATAAATATTATATGTTGTAGCATAGTATAGCATCATATATCATAATATATATTATTATTTTAAATTCTTTTAGTATTTTACAATCATGTAATTGAGCTACACTAGCATTACTTATAAAAATGTTGATTTAGACTTTAAAATGGTGGAATTTGGCCAAATTCATAATAGGTAGAGCATGGCATCATAATATATTATTTTAATTTAAAACATGTAAGTGATACGAATAAAATATAAAATTTTTTATTGTTTAGACTAATTTTATGATTTTTTATCTTAAGCAATCCCTTGTGATATAATATAATATGCTATAGTGTATTATAATATAGGATGCCATAACATATTGTAGCATCATGCATTATAGCATACTATTATGTATTACTACTTATTATTTAGCATATTTTAGTTTGTTATACTATGATGTGGTAGAGTCTGTACTGGTATAATTCATAAAAATATTGATTTATAGGTTGAGAATATATTATATGAAAGATATTAAAATGTAATGTACATAACAATATAACTTCACATATATATGAATGCGGTGGTTTGTTACTAAATGTTATTGTACATTTTAGTATGTTTAACTTTTGTTATAATACATTGGGTCAAAACTCACAAAATATTTGAAGGTTGAGATGAAGAATTTTTCCAAATTCACGGTACACACCAGAAAGAAGCACCAAAATTATGCTATTTTGTACCATTTCTAATAAACAATTAACAATTTTACATCAAAAATGTACATTATTCCTATTTATAGAAAATTTTGTTATTTGTTCCTTTTAAGTGATTCTAATGTGGTTTAATATTAGATAATATATTATATTATAGCAAATTATAATATAACATCATATATTATAATATAATATAGTGTGTTAATTCACACTATATTATGTTTAGCATGATATTATAAAGTTAGTTTGAGCTTGCACCATCACAAATCATAAAATGTTGATTACAATGTTAAGATGATGTAATTTGAAATACATTTTATAAGAGAAATAAGATTTGATAAGATGAAATCCATGTCAAGGGATGGAAGATGAACCTTCCATGGAAGTAGGTTATGATGGCATGGATTTGGGGATTTGATTTTGATTTCATAAAATTGTTTGGAGATGTATCCACTAATGTAGTTTGGTTGGGACTTTTTGATTTGGGCTTTCTCTAGGGGGAGTTGGTTTAATTTGGCTCCACTTGGGAGGTTGGTTTTGAATTTAATTTGTTTGCTTGACTTGTTACTATATGATTTGGAGCTCCACTAGGGAGAAGGGTGTGATTTAACTCCAGGAAAATTATATTGGGTTTAATTTTAAGTTAATGTATGGGCCTTGTGGGTGTGCGATGGACCCACTAAGAAAGAGCTATATCCCAACCCTCAGTTTACAAATCTAAAGGGATAGTCTATGATGGGGTAGAGCTAGCCAACTAAGGGGTTGCCTTTCAATGTAATGAATGTGCTAGCAAGAAGGCATAGACTTCTTCCAATCGAGGAACAACCTTGGGGTGACACGGGATGCACAACAAATCGAACCTAACCTAGGGGTGACTACTTGAGTAAATTTTGGGGAACTTATGTCAACTCAAAAGTAGTCAAGATTAATTTTATCTTAATTTCATGTGATTTGATATGGTTTGTTTGGTTTAGTTTTATTTCAAATTGAGGGCATATCTGGGGATGTGAGCTCGATCAAATTTGATAGATTTAATTTATGGGATGTTGGTATGCAATGGACCCACTAAGAAGGGACTATCTCAGACTTGTCCTATCTCAAATTTATAAAACTAAAGGGATAGTCTAGTGGCCGTGGGGTAGAGCTAGCCAACCTAAGGGGTTTCCATTCGGTATGCAATGGTTGTGCTAGGAAGAAGGTGTAGTGGACTTACATCTTCTAAAGTAGCAAACAACCACTAGGGTGACGTGTTGGTAGCAAAATAAATAGAACCTGATTTAGGCAGGAGTGAATGCCTGGGGACTTATATCAACTCAAGAGAAGTTAGGTGATTCCTATAGGAGTTTTGTTGACATTGACCTAAAGATAGGATGCTTGGGAAAAGGTACCGTGGTGTCCTTAATCCAAGTGAATATATATTTTATTTATATTTTTATGTGGACCCTATTAGTGTGCGAAGGACCACACTAAGAAGGGGCTATGTTAGCCCTGACCTATCTCAGATTTACTAGACCAAGAGAGAATCTGCACATCCACAAGATGGATTCTCCAACCACAGGGGTGGTTACTAGGAAAGGAGAATTGTCGTCGATAGTAACGGTAGTGTCTAAATGGGGTCACATTGGACGTGATCCAAATATAGTGCTAACAGTGGAGGTGATGCTAGGGGCATTATCCTGAGCCCTGGAAAAGAAAGCTTATAGGCGTATGGTGGCCAACTCAAGAAGAAAGCATAGAAAACTTACATCTATCTGGTGTATCCTAAGGTGCGAGAACCAACCAACCTAAGATGTATCCATCGCATGAGTGGTTTTGTCCATCATATGAGAACCAACCAACCTAAGGTAGTTGGTGTGAAATGATCAATGAAAGCGTGTAGGCCTACAACTTTACAAGCAAAATAGATCATCGAGATAGTTTATCATCAGCGGGATAGATGCTATCTAACCTAGAGCGACTACTAAGTGGGGAGCCTCAAGGATGGGCTAGACCTAGACTTAAATAGTTAGGAGGGAAGAGGAATAGGGACTTATCCTAAACCTCAAATATACTCGACCCAATCAATTGTACAAAGGCTAATCTAAGATGAAAGTGTAGCTGACTCACATCCTTTTAAATGAAGCCAACATGAGGTAGCTTACGGGTCACAGTAAGGCCTACCAAACTAACAAGGCTCATCGGTGTGCAAGTGTAAGGAAGGAAAGCATGGACTTACATCCTCCAAAGTAAGAAGACCAGGGTGACACATTAGTTGGGTAGCACTGACACAGTGAGTGAGTGTGGTTGGGGCATTATCTCAACTCAAAGTAGCGAGATAAAAGATATGTGTTTATTTTATATGTTTGTGTACTTTTATTTGTGTTGTGTCGATGAAGGATAGGACACGCTGTTCCTTACACACCCTAAACACATCATGGCAAATTCATAAACAAAAATAATTTCAACATGGAAGAGATTGAATTCGAAATAGAATTTTCATTAATGATAATTATTTTAAACATGATTGATAATATTTCATTAAGTAGAGCATGTTGATTGGAAGCATTGGGTGCTCTCCCTTATGATTAATAAGCTGATAAGATCCTCCTTAGTAGGCCTTCTCTATGAAAAAGGGCCTTCCCAAGTGGGTTCAAACTTGCCTCCCATCTTATGATGGGAAATAATCGTCTCTTAGAACTAAAATCTCTACTTGAAAAGCTCTAGGATGGACCAACTTTTTATGAGCTTAAATTATTTTAGCTTTGTACAACTCAGTTTTGGCATGCACATCTCCTCAAACTTTCGAGCTCTTATAACCCTAACTTGGTGTTTTGCTCTGTTATAATCTTGTTACCCAAAGCTGTCCTTAGTGATGGGAGTTGGACTTCTAATGGTAGAATGAATTCGAACCCATACACTAAGGAGAAAAGAGTAGACTGAGTTAGAGTTTTATATGTGATGCGGGAGGCCCATAAGGCTTCAACTAACTGCTTAAGCCACTATCGCTTGTTGTTGTCGAGTGTCTTCTTTAGTATTTGGATGAGACCCTTGTTGAAGGCTTTTGCCATTTTCCTTGGGTAGTTGATGGTAGAATATCTCTAATCTATGTTTGCATCTCAGGGAAAAGTTGTTGATCTCAATGCTGTAGTACCATTATCATATATAATTCATCTAGGCTCTTCGAACCTATATACGATATGGTCCCTAAAAATCTGGAGCACATGCTAAGTTGTGACCTCTTTGAGTTGAATCATATTCGCCCATTTGGAAAAGTAGTTACTAGCAACTAAGAGGAATTGATGACCCTTGAAAGAAGGAGGATCAATCAAACTATGTCGGTACCCCAACACTCGAATATCCATGAGGCTAATGTAGGATGTAGAATGTTGGGTGGTTGGTGTAGGTCTACACTGTGTATTTGACATCAGTGGCCTTGCCTTACCGTATCCATGCAATCTTTGATCATCGACTGCCAGTAGTATCCTAATCTCTTGATCTTGGCATTCATCTTCAAACTGGATTAGTTGGCTCCACATAATCTTAAGTGTATCTCGATTATGATCTTACTGGCTTTGTGCTTGTCTAAACAACAGAACCACATATGATTGAAAGACCATCGATACAAGACACCATCCATAAGAGTGTAGGAAAGTGCTCTTTCATCTAATGGCTTGGGACTTCTCTTGAGGTAGTTTGCCTTTACTTAGGTAATCCATGAATGGTTGCCTCCAATCTAAGTCCTCGTCCTTCTTGGTAATGGAAACCAACCCTTCAAGAGAGTACTTTTTGATGAGTTCAATATCAATAAAGGATAAGACTTGTCTATTTTGGACCTTTATTGATATGGACTCATCATCCAAACATGCCAACTCTTTGGCAAGCTTGGCTAAAGAATATGCTACGATGTTCCTCCTTAAGGAATCTTATAAATGGTAACCTCTAGGATTTGGGCCAATAACTCCATGGTGTACTTATGGTAGTGATGGAGCTTAGGCTTTATAACCTTATATGATCCAGCAATTTGGTTGATAAATAGCTGAGAATCCCCGAAGATGTTGATATTTTGGATGCTTAGAGGAATGAATAACTCGGATCGGCGAGCCTCATATTGACTTTATTGTTGGTGCAAGGATTGAATAGATGATTGAGAATCTCATCACATCATGGTGAGTTAAGAGAACTATTCTTACTCACGCCATTCACAATAGTAGATTGTGGTTCTTCTTCTCTTTAAGAAGTACATCTCCCAACAATGAATGCTAGTATCCCACAAGTTCATGATTTGTTCATCGGAGAGATCATCACTAAGCAGAGAGTTAGTAGAAAGTGGGTGTGCTGCTAACAAATCTTTTAGCGCTTTTCCTTTCATCGTGCAGAGGGGTATGAAGGTAATGTCAAACTGTGAGAGGATCATGGACCATTATGCCAACCATCCGATAGCATCATGTCATGCGTGTCATGTAGTGGATTGATCCTAGAGATTAAGCTCACCTTATGAGGAAGCATGTAGTGATGTAGCTTTAGGGATGCAAAGATTAAAGCTAAGCAATATTTATCAATGAGTGGATAATTAGCCTCGGAGATTAGATGATTGAGGTAGTATAGTGCATTTTCCCCTTCCTTTGGCTTGGGCCAACAAAGCACCAAGGTAGTCATCTAATATAACAATGTAAAGTATGAGCGACTTGCCCTGGATAGGGGTTGCTAGAACCAGCGGCGTCATTAGCTAATGCTTGATGTCTTCGAAGGCATGCTCACACTTATCATCCAACTTGAACTTAGCATCCTTTTGGCAAGTGCTGAGAATGATTAACATCTTCCCGATAGGTTGGATATAAAACATCTTTGATAAGCTAACCACCCTTAGAATGATCTAAGTTGAGTTAAACTTTTAGAGAGTGGCATTTCTAATAACACTATTCTTCTCCGGATCAATTTTGATTCCCTAGTGTCGGACAACAAACCAAAAGAATTTTCCTGAAGCTACTCCAAATGCACATTTAAGGGGTTCATTTTGAGGTTAAATTATCTTAACTATTTGAAAACTACTCTCAAGTCAAAGAGATGGTCTTCCTTTTCTCTACTTTTGACCACGAGATCATCGACATAGCACTCAACTTGATGATGAATGAGTTCATCAAAGATTCGTGTCATAGCCTGCTGGTATGTAGCATCGACATTTTTAAGGCTGAAAGGCATGATCTTATAGCAATAGATTTGAGGTTCTAAAGAACTATTTATTTCATCTTAGCCATCTTTATTTGGTTATATCTAGATGAGCCATCCATGAAAGAGAAGACTGCATGAGATGAGGCCATTCTTTTTCATAACTAGGATGATCTTTGGCTAACGGTAGGATATTTTTTTTCGGATGAAACCATCAATTAGTTTCTTGACTTCATAAATGACCTTGTTCTATGTCTAATTGCATGCGTCTAGGAGCTTGCTTAATATGATTAGTAGTAGGCGCTATTACTATTTTATGGATCGCTACATTAAGAGTGAATCCAGGAATCTCTTCATAACTCCACACAAAGTAGTCCTTAAACTTAGTTAATAGCCTAACTAAGTAATTGGTTTCAGTTTCATCCAACAAACGATGTATGTCGGCGTGGATCTTCTTAGTTCTAAGTTGATTTCTTTGCACTCATGGTTGACTTGATCTCTTCTTGAACTGGCAATGCATCTTTGACTTCAAAGTCATCAGATCATCAAGTTTTTTAATCATAGCTCCTCATATGAGTTAATGTGATTTGAAAAGAACCTATCGATTCCAAATGATTGGTGATGACTAAGCACTAATCATCATCATCCGACTTGTGCTTTTGACCAAGTATGTGGGATTAACCCTTTCTTTGCTAAATTATGAACACAAGGAAAGTACTAATCAAAAGGTAATTCTATTAAATCTTTATATGAATCATCCTCAAGTTCTACATCAACTTCTTAACTTGAGGATGATGCACCCAAAAAAACATCAGAGTTTTCACACCTGTGGATGACTTAGAGGCTTCTTTACCTACCAAACCCTCAGCCTTTTTAGAGGAAAGTGGGGTTAGAGCTAAGGTTCCCAACTGATGCCAAACTATTTCACATATAGACTTTGATACACTTATGCTTTGCTTTGGTGTATTCATCACTCAAGTGTCACCTCTAAGAGAATCTACTATTGAGAAGAGCTGGCTAGTGTGCTAACCATATAAGACTCATCCTATGAACTAGATTCTAAGTCTATATGGATAGTAGGTGTCCTCCTGGTAGCTAGGATATATCTTCTATTGGGTGGCCAATAAAGTGGTTTTCCACCACTGGGACTACCTCTGAACTAGCCTCTTCCTCTACCTACTGGAGGTTAAGTCGTCCATCCATATGTTTGAATAGAGTAATGAACGGTGGGTGGAATCTAATGTTAGGCTCCACTACCTCCTCCAAGTCTATTTCCTCTACCTTTTATTTTCTTTTTCATTTTTTCTTTTCTTTTCTTTTTTTATTTCTCTTTCTTTTTCTTTTCTTTTTCTTTTTATTTTCTTTAAACTTTGGCCAAGTTTGCGAGAATAGACTTGTTAATTTTGAGAGAGGTAGTAAGCCGCATCCTCATATATGCTGACCTCGTGAACTATAAATGGCTTGAGATCTCCTTTGACACAATAGACGATCCCACCTCTCACAAACTTCATACACTGATGTAGAAAGGATGGAACTATGGTGTTCTCATGTACCCATGGTCTCCCAAGCAAAGCGTTTGTCTATAATGTGAAACTTGGCTTGTTCCAATCATTTATCTAAGGAAACACTATGGAGCCTATTGACCTCACTTTTGGATTGAGAATTCAATCTTCTCATCTTAGACTTAGGAGTCTTGTAGACACTAAGACTTCCTAGCCATAAGACACTTCTAACAATTAGGTAAACACTTAACCTAAGCCTAAAGACTTAGAAGGGTTAACCATAGAATTAGGTTATGCCTTAGGGATTAGGATATTCCACCTACCTTACAACCCAAATCCAATTGTTCACTTTCTCAAACAAACCTCAAGTTCAATTCAAACATCAGATTCAAATCCAAATCCAAAGCCAAATTATAATACCAATGATTGAAGCCCATGATCAAATCCAAACTTGAAACCCTTCTAAGCCATATGACCTATCCCATGGACTTAGCCAAATCTTCATCCAAATCAATACAAAATCATTTGATTTTCTCATAATCAATTTATATCTTCAATCATCTTCCCAAATATAAATCAAATCTACATTTAAATGATCAAAACTAAATAAAACTAAATCAAATTAAATCAAAACCCTTCTTCATATGACCTATCCCATGGACTTAGCCAAATCTTAATCCAAATCAAGTCAAACTCAATTGATTTTCTCACAAATCAATCATATTTTCAATTATCTTCACAAATTTAAATGAAATATACATTTAAATCATCAAAACTAAATCAAACCAAATCAAAATCTGAACCTAAGCCACATGACCCAACTCTATGGACTTAGCCAAATTCCTTCATTCCTAAACTTAAATTCAATTGATTTTCTCATGAATCAATCATACCTTCAATAATATTCACAAATTTAAATAAAATGTAGAATCATAAAATCAAACTAAAATCAACCCAAGTCAAACCAAACTTAACCCTTTTGACTTAAAATGTTCAAATGAACCAAAACTCATTTGAACCCAAGCCAATTGCAATTGAATTTATATATCAATCCCAAATCCATATATAAACTCAACTAATTAATTAAATCGCTTAATCAAATTGAAATCATAATCACATCAGACCTTAATTAATTAAATTATGGAGTACATCTTTAGGTGTTTAATAACCTAAATGAGTTTAAAGAAATTGTGGTTAGTCCACATGTGTGAAAACCAAGTAATTAATTATGTCCCTTAATCTAATTAAACTATTAATCATGAACCAAATTGCATTAGGCCATTTCTTAGGATCAATGTAGGTTTATTTTCCATGCATATCATGTTGGCTCATAATTATTAATTACTTTAAGGTGACATAGGTAAGGGTAATTAATTCATCTAATTAAGGGTTCAACTTAATTAATAAAATCAACTTATTATATTTCCTTTAATTAAATCAAATCACTAATGTGGAATGGGTTTAAAATAAAGTAATGATTTCTCTTCTCCTCTTTAAATCAAATCAATCCAAAACTTAATTAACAAAGATGCTTTGGTTTACTTGAAATAATATAATTTGATTTGATTGTCCTTAAGAACTAGTTTGATTGAATGAATCACAAGCTTATATTTCAATGTCCTATTTCCAATCATGTTAAATTTAGTATGTCATTAGAATCCATGCATCCTTCTTTTCAAAATGTAGTAAAATAAAATTGAATTCCTTTATGTGAGCTTGCATGTATTGAACTAATTTAATATATGATTATTATCACTATTAAATCAAATGAAAGTTTATAAATGATTAATAATGTGTTATGATGCTAGTTATAAATACATAAGAAATGCATTTGCTTATAACTTAGGTGTATGAATGTTGAGTTCTCTTTCCTCTATTCATGTTTTGATTTATATCAAATTGAATGGTAATGGGTATATAGTCTAGACATCCCGGGAACACGAGGCTTTAGCTAGCCCCAAAGAGGTCATTTGATTACCTCACTTCCTTAGTTTAACAATGGCATGTACCCATTTGATTTCATTTCTATGTATTTCAATATTTGAATTTTGATAGATTTTGAATTCATATATATAGATGATTCAATTAAAAAACATATACAATCTTTGCATGTTATGCTTTCCCTCATTTATGTATACATCCATGTGTGTCCAAGAAAGCAAGTATATAGTCCGACATCCAGGATCTGAGGCTTAGTTACCCCAAGGAGGTCATTTTGATTACCTTACTTCCCTCGTTTAACAATGACTTACTTGCCTATATCTTTGTACATGTATATGTATATGTGATTATTGAATGAAAATCTTATTTTGCATTAAAATTGCATGCATTCATAATTGACTAAGTGGTTAAATTTATTAGCCATATGATTTGGAGCTTACTTCCATGTTGGTATCAATTTACATATGTTTGATTGCAAATAGATATATAGTCCGGACATCCACGAGAATCTGAGGCTTTTAGCTCAAAGTTCATTTCATTACCTCACTTCCCTGGTTTAATAATGGCACATGCCTATTTAATTTCATTCTTAGGCCCTTTTTGTATAAGAATTTGGATAAAGTTTTAAATTAATATTTTTAAATAATTCAATCAAATAAAATATAAATTCTAAACATACATATACATTCATCATTTAAGTGTCTAAAATATGTTGTAATAGATACACTTAATTAAATCATACATATTACATGTGATGGAAAGGAATGATTTAATATATGTGCTAGTAATTCAAATAAATTAATCTTTAGATGCATTTGATTTTGAATAGGATTATTTAAAGTGAACCTAAACTTAGGATTAATTAAATCATTTAATAACCCATTTACTAAAGAGAACTAAATCAAGCTAATATACTTATAAAGTGACTTTAAGGGATGAAGAGGGCCATCCTCTTTTCCTCTCTTTATAGTTAGTTCTAAGTGCAATCAAATGAAATAAGAAAACACAAATTAAAATTAAAATCAATTAAACTACTTGTGAAATCAACCTTTCATGTTAAATTGAATTCTTCTACATAGAAAATACAACACTAATGTAACAAGACTTAACACAAACCTTAATACACACATTAGAATTAAGTCACTACTTCAGCTCTAAGTTAGGATGGTGTATGATGTGACATGTTTTATTTTATGATGTATTATTTTAGATTGGATGTTATGTATGCTTCATTTATGATAGGTAATAATAGCCTAATCATGTTTTCTCTATTATGCTTAAGGGATGCTTAAAATAAATGTGAATGCTTTTTTTGTAGGTTGCTAAATCCTTAAGCATAATCTAAGTTATGGGCTTATTTAGCCATGTGTAGGGTGCTAAGACAAAATTATAAATACAATGGGATTATAATTATATTTAGCAAACCTCTATTTTATAGGTATAGTTAGATTTACTTTTCCCACATAAATGTAATTTTGTAAAATGATTAGTACTATAATTGGGATGAGCGGTTAGAATGCTTTATCTTGGGGTGCCTTGATGCCTTTAAGCAAGCACCATTCAAATCAAAGAAGGAACCAAATCAATGGAGATAAGAAGAAGGAAGACCCATAGCATTTAATAAAATTATAATTACTCTTTAATATTAGGTTGTATAAGGGTGAGCTTCTACCCATCTTTTCTCTCTTTGAGTTATGCTGGTACCATTTTTGGCATTTTATTTTTATGATAGTTTATATAATTGTTTGATGTTATGTTTTCATTATGCATTCCATGCTTTTCATTATTTCTTAAATGTGATGCTTTAATGTGTGGCTTGATAGATTAGGCTCTTAGGATAAAAATAAAAAATAAACCTTAACCAAAAAAAGATAAAAATAAAACCTAAACCTAAAAAATAAAATAAAAATTCAACTAAAAATAAACCTAAACCTAAATCTAAACTTAAAAAAATAAAATAAAAAGCCTAAACTAAAATAAATAAATTAAACTAAATAAAAATTAAAATAAATTAAAATAAATGAAAAATAAATTAAATAAACTAAATAAACCTAATCTTATGAGTTTGCATTATTTTAAAAAAATAATAATAAACCCTAAATCCTAAACCCTAAACCCTAAATATATTGTAAACCCTAAACCATAAATAAACACAACATAAACTCTATTCCTAAACCCTAAACCATAACCTTAAATAAGCCTAAAAGCATAAACCCTAAACCCTAAACCCAAAACCCTAAACCCTAACCCTAAACTCTAAACCTAAATCCCAAACCCTAAACCTAAATCCAAAGTAACTAAATAAATTAAAAAATAAACCAAAACCCCAAAACAAATAAACATAAACCAACACCTAAACCTAAAAGATGGGCAAAATACTTAACAAACATCCTAATAGTCTAGATCTAGCGGTGGAGGCGAAGGTAGAGGAGGACGTTATCCTAGTGGTGGTGGAAAATATGTAGGTGATGGTGGATATGGAGGTGGTGGTTAGAGCGGTGGTGGTCATGGATGTTGGAGGAGCAATAGAGGTTACAACCATGGTGGTAGTGGAGGGAGAGATCAGGGATATGATGGTGGATCACCTAAGGCTGTAGATTGAACTTGAGAAACAAGACGGTTGATCCATCACTTCTTATGAACTGTGTCTTTATAGTAGAAGGTTTTAGTTATTTAGGGTTTTGATTTCTATGCATGCTCATTTTTTTGATCTATGACGTAAATGTCTTAGAAAACAGTTGAAATCAAAAGAAGAAATGTTGAATCTAAGTTGTTCTCTATTAAACAAAAAATAAAAAAAAAACCTAAACCCTAAACTAAAACTTGAACCTAAACTAAAAGTAAACCTTAAACCATAAACCTAAACCCTAATATCCTAAACTAAACCTTACTAAATCCTAAATAACCCAAATCTTAAAATCCTAAACCCTAAACCCTAAACCCAAGAATAAAACCCAAGCCCTCCTCCCCAAACAAAAAAACCCCATAACCTTAAACCTAAACCATAAAACCCTAAAGCTACCTAAACCTACCAAAATAAATAAATAAAACATAAACTAAACCTCCTAAACCTAAAAAGATAAAAATAATAAACTAAAATAAAATAAATATCTAAACTAAACTAAAAATAAAACCTTAAATAAACACCTAAAATAAAATAAAATATAAATATAATAACAAATAAAACTCTAAACCTAATAAACCTAAATAAAATAAATAAACCTACCTACATAACTACAAAAATAAACTAAATAAACCTAAACCTAAATTAAAAAAATACCAAAATAAACCTAAAAAACCTAAAAATAAACTATAAAATAAAATAAACCTAAACTAAATAAAATAAAATAAAGTAGTAAAAAAAATAGCTAAATCTTAACACCTAAAGTAAACTAAATGAAAACCTAAACTAAAATAAATAAACCTAAATAATTAAATTAAATTAAAAAAAGTAAATCTAAATCAAAATAAAATAATAAAATAAAAATAATAAAAATAAACTAAATACTACTTGCTTAAAAACTAATTAAAATAAATAAAAATAATATAAATAAAATAAATAAATAAACCTAAAAAACCCTAAAATCTTACCACATAAAACTAAAAACCTAACCCTCCCACAAACCCCCCTATAACCCAAAACCCTAAACCTAACCTAAACCTAAATAAACCTATCTAAACTCTAAACCCTAAACCTAAACCCTAAAACCCTTAAACCCCAAATGATAACCACAATTAAAATAACTTTAACCAAACCTAAAATAACCATAAAACCACACTAACTGACCCTCTCCTACCAAAAATTAAAACCTCTAAACCCACTAAATACCTGACCACATCTAAACTGATAACCCAACCCAACTAAACTACCTTTAAACTCTAAACCCTAAACCTACCCTAAATTACTTGCCCTAATACCCTAACCCAAATATAACTCCCTCCATAAATCCTATCCAACCTGACCCTCTAACCTCTTAAACCTAAACCTAAAACATATAAAATAAACTAAACTAAATCTAAATAAATAATATAAAATACCTAAATATATATACTAAATAAAACTAATAAACCTAAATAAAATATACTAAATAAAATAATAAAACTAAAATAAAATAAAAAATAAACCTACATAAAAAATAAACCTAAAAAATAAATAAACCCCAATAAAAAAAAAACCTAAAATAAAATAAAAAAATAAAATAAATAAAATAAACTAAAAAAATAAACTAAACTAAAATAAATAAAACCAATAAACTAAAATAAACTAAACTAAACTAAAATAAAATAAAATAAAAATAAATAAACTAAACTAAAATAAAACCAAAATAACCTAAAATAAAACCTAAAATAAACTAAAATAAAATAAAACCTAAACTTAAACCTAAAAAATAAAAATAAAACCTAAACCTAAAATATAAAATAAAAATAAAACTCTAAAAATAAACTTAAACATAAATAAACTAAAATAAACTAAAAAAAAACTAAATAAATAAACCTAAAATAAAATAAACTAAACTAAATAAAATAAAAAATCAATCATAAAATAAAATAAATTAATCTAAAATAAACTAAGTAAATAAAGGAAATGTTAAAATTTGAATTTGTTCTTTTTTTTTTTAAAAAGAAAAACCAAAACCCTATAAAAACCCTA
This sequence comes from Cymbidium sinense, assembly GCA_021442155.1. Lineage (NCBI taxonomy): Eukaryota > Viridiplantae > Streptophyta > Magnoliopsida > Asparagales > Orchidaceae > Cymbidium > Cymbidium sinense. Next base: position 13,335 of record JAKCPB010002174.1, on the reverse strand, counting down.
AAATATAAACCCTAACTCTAAACCATAAAACCCTATTCCAAAGCCTTAAACCCTACTGACCCTAGGCCCTAAACCCTAACCCATTCTAAACCACTGAGGTACAAACCCCCCATATTAAACCTAAAAATAATTAAAATCTAAACCAAAATAAAATAAAAAATATAAACTAAAACATAAACCAAAACCTAAGAAATAAAATAAAATAAAAACTAAACTAAAGCTAAAATAAATAAAGCTAAACTAAATAAAAAATAAACCTAAATAAATAAAATAAAACTAAATAAAATATAAAAAATACAAAAAAATAAAACCAAAAATAAATAAACAATAAAACCTAAACCCTAAAACAAAAAAAAAAACCTATGCCTAAAATAAAATAAAATAAACTTAAACTAAACTATAAAACTAAACTAAAAAAAAAATAAAATAAAACCTAAAATAAATAAAACTAAACTTAACTAAATAAAATAAAATAAACTAAAATAAAAACCTAAACTTAAAAAATAAAATAAAAATAAACCTAAATAAAACTTTAAACTAAACTAAAATAAAATAAAAACATAAACTAAACTTAAAAAATAAAAATAAATCCTAAACCTAAAAATAAAATAAAATAAAACTAAACTAAAAATAATCCTAACTTAAACTAAACCTAAAAAATAAACTAAAATAAAAAACTTAAACTAAAATGAATGAACTTAAAATAAATAAACTAAAAAAATTAAAAATAAAAATAAACTTAAATCAAATTAAAAAATAAACTAAAATAAATAAAAATAAGCTAAATAAAGCTAAATCATCTAGTTTATTTAATTTTAAAAAAATAAAAATAAATAAAATATAAGGCCCTAACCTACCTGACCCTAAACATAAACCTTAAACTACACAACCTACCTAATCTCACCACACCACTAAACCCTAAACCACACCACACCACTACTTCTAAACCCTAAACCCTACCCTAAACCTAAATCTTAAACCCTAAATCCTACAAAAAAACCCTGACCCTAAACCAAAAAACCCTAAACCCTAAACCCCAAACCCTAAACCTAAACCTAAAGCCAACATAAACCTAAATTAACTATTATATAATAAATAAACATAAACCAAAATAAATAAAGAAATAGATCAAATAAACATAAACTAACTAAACTTAAACCTAAATAAAAAGATAAAACTAAAATAAAATAAAATAAATGAAAATCAAACTAAAATATATAACCTAAATAAAATAAACCCTAAATCATACCCTAAACCACCATAACCTTAACCCCAAACCCTAAAACCCTAAACCCTAAAACCCTAAGCCTAAAGCCTAAAGCCCTGCCCCAATCTGAAAATAAACCTAACCTAAACCTAAAATCTAAAACGTCACTAAATAAACCTAAATAATATAATAAAACCTAAACCTAAAGATAAATAAAATAAAACCTAAACCTAATCAACCTAAAAATAAAATAATATCTAAACTAAATAATAAATAAACCTAAACTTACTAAAAATAAAATACTAAAATAAAAACTAAATAAAATAAAATCTAAACCTAAAATACAAATTAAATAAAAGCTAAACACAAAAAATAAATCTAAAATAAATAAAAAATAAAACCTAAACCTAAAATAAAAATAAAATAATCAAAATAAAATAAACCTAAACTAAAAATAAAATATACTAAAATAAAAAAACTTAAACCTAAACATAAAATAAACTCAACCTAAACCTAAACCTAAAGTAAATAAAATAAAATAAATTAAAAATAAACTAAACCTAAACCTAAACTTAAACTAAAAAATAAAACCTAAAAATAAAGCTAAAATAAAAACCTAAAACGAAAACATAAAAAATTAAAATAAAAACAAAAACTTAAACCTAAAATATCAAATAAAACCTGCCTAAAATAAAATAAAATCAAATTACACTAAAATAAATCTAAACCTTAATCCCTAAAGCCCTAAATCCTAAACCCTAAATAATAAACTAACCCTAAACTCTAAGCTAACCTTAAACCTAAACTCAAAACCTTAAACCCTAAACCCTAAACCCTAACCCTAAACCCTAAATCCTAAACCTTAAACCCTAAACCCTATGACATAATCCTTAAACCTTAACCCTACACCTTAAACCCTAAACCATAAACATAAACCTAAAGTAACTAAATAAATTAAAAGTAAATGGAAACCCTAAAAGCTAATAAACCTAAACCCTGGGGAATCTTGACCGCAGAACCTCACCACAACTGGCTAGATCTCATGGTGGTCAGGAGGTTTATCGTAGTGGTGGTGGGAGATGGAGGTGCGGTAAATATGGAGGTAGCAGTTATGGAGGTGGTAAGAGTGATGGAGGTTACATCCGTGGTGGTGGTGGAAGGAGAGATCAGGGATTTGATGACTGATCCTGCTACTTGAGAAGAAAGAGTGATTCTGATGGGAATTGGAGAAACTGAATAATGATCGATCCGATCTGCTACTTATGGAACTATGTCTTTATAGTAGAGATTGTTCTATTTATCTTGGTTTTGATTAGCTCTATGTCATTTTTTTTTATCAACTTGTGTCTTAGAAACTTGTGCTACTTGATGAAATTGAAAAGAAGAAATATTAAATCAAAATTTGTTCTCTATTAATAAAAGCCATAAACTTGAAACCCTAAATTCTAAACTAAAACATAAACCCTAAACCTAAAACTTAAACCCAAACCCTAAACCCTAACATGAAACCCTAAAAACCCTAAACCCTAAACCCTAAACAAAAAAAACCCTAAACCTTAGACACTAAACCCTAAATCCTAAAACCTACAACTCTAAACCCTAAACCCCAAACCATAAACCCTAAACTATAAACCCTAAACCCTAAACCTTAAACCCTAAACCCTAAAAACCCAAAAAGCTAAACTTAAACCAAATAAAACCTAAAATAAAATAAATAAATGAACCTAAACCTAAATAAAATAATAAAATAAAATAAATAAAACCTAAACTAAACCTAAATCTTAACCTAAACCTAAAATAAAATAAAATAATGATAAAACTAAACTAAAATAAAATAAATAAGCTGAACTAAACTGAAAAATAAAATAAACCTAAAAATAAAAAGCCTAAATAAAATAAAAATTGAAGCTATAGTAAAAGTAAAATAAACCTAAAAAAATAAAATAAAAACAAAAACCTAAATCTAAAAATAAAATATGAAATAAAAAAATAAAATAAAAATAAAATTAAAATAAAAATAAACCTAAACCTAAACCTAAACTTAAAAAATAAACTAAAATAAATAACCTAAAAAATAAATAAACTTAAAATAAATAAACTGAACTAAATAAAAATAAAAATAAACCTAAATAAAAATAAAATAAAATTAACTAAAATAAATAAAAAAAATAATGTAAATAAACTTAAACAGATCGGTTTACTTAATTTTTTTAAAAAAAATCCCCCTAAACCCTAAAACCTAAAAATTATAATCCTAAATTCTAAACCCTAAACCCTAAACCTTAAACCCTAAACCCTAAACCATAAACTTACAAGCCTAAACCTAATCCCTAAACCCTAAACCCTAAACTCTAAAACCCTAATCCCTAAACCTAAACCCTAAATCCTAAAACCTAAACTGTAAACCCTAAATCCTAAAACCCTAAACCCTAAACTAACCCTAAAAACCCTAAACCTAAACCCTAAACTAAACCTAAACCCTAAAACACTAAACCCTAACCTAAACCTAACCTAAACCCTAAACCCTAAACCATAATCCCCAATCATTTCACTTTGATTTCTCTCTCAATATGCTCATTTTTTGTTAACCATTAATTCCTTTTACTATGGGTGCTTGGTTGACCATTGTAAATTGATCAGGCAACTAATACAAAATCTCATCCTTTAGTGGCTTGAATTCTTGTTGAATTGAACATTAACAAGAAACACCTAAAAGAAATCTAGTTGGGATCAGAGAATTACGGTTACATGCTAAGAATTGAATTTGAAAATTTTTTTTCTTTTGTTCTCATTGCAAAATTGACGGGTATGATAATTCTAAATGTTTCATTTTTCATCCTCTCCTAAAAAAGAAAATCCCTATTAAGGAAACTTCTATTCCTAACCCTAAGCCAACCATTGTTAAATATCAAAATGCTAATTCAAAAAAAAAGAATTTTTTGAATGTTCCTAGTAAGGTTGTTTTACCTATTGCCTCTGTGCAATTGAAGGCTTCTAATGTGGACAATAATAGTTTTTCTAAACTTTTGGATGACGATTCTATTTCCTATTCAACATCCTTGCTAGCTTTGATTGATGAAAATGAAGCTTTAATTGAAAATATTAATGTGGATATTAATGTTATGCATCATTCAAATTCTATGGAGAATATGGTTTTGGTTCCTCATGATAATCAAGTTGCAAAACCAAATTCTAATTTTCAAGTTCTGATGATTTAAATTCTCAAAAAGATTTGGTTTTATCTAATAATTTGGGTATTGAAGAGGAAGGCTGTTCACACTTTCCTTTTAAATAAATCTATTTCGCTCCTCTTGCTATACCCAATGCTCATTTTCCTTTAAGAATTTCTAATATCTTGGAAGAAGGAGAACTCACTTCTATATAGGAGACTTCTCCAAAATCTATGACTAATGTTGCTAAATCCTTCTCAGATGATGATTATATGGGAAAAGAAAAATGTTTCCAAACTTATCATGCTAATAAGAGAAAGAATGTTAAAAATTTACCTCCCAAATTGTAAAAAAAAACTAGATTTGCTGCAACCCACCTCTCCTCTCTTAATTAACCTTTTCTTAATCCCATTTTATTTCCTTATGTTTAATTTTCCTGTTTGGAATGTTAGAGGGATCGGTACTCTCTCGATTCATAACTATATTAGAAATCTTTGTAGAGTCTATATATTTCTTTACTCATTATTCTGGAACCTCTTATTCATGCTAATAAAATTAACCATGTTGCTAAAATGATCAATTTCAATAATTTTCCTCTAATGTTAGGAATAAGATTTGAAGTTTTTGGAATAATTTTGTTGATATTTCTATTCTTGATGATTTTCAACACATAATCAACGCCCAAATATCTTAAAGTGATTATTGTGTTTTGGGCTCTTTTGTTTATGCATCTTGTAATAGATATGAGAAATCTTCTTTGGGATAATTTGAGGAATTTTGCTACATCTTCAATAAACCTTGGTTTGTTGGAGGATTTCAACATTATTTTATTCTCTTCTAACAAAGTGTTGTTTGCTCTCCTAATATTTATTCCATGGAAGAATTTTACAATATGATCCTTGATTGTAATTTGATTGATATTGTTTTAGTTTACTAATTATACTTGGTAAAACTCTAGACTTTGCAAAAGGATTGATCAAATTCTTTTAATACTCATTGGATTACTCAATGGCCTATTACTTATATAGATCATTTAAGCGAACCTTGTTTGATCATGCTCCACTTTTGGTTTCTATTAAAGATAATTATAATATATTAAAGAATTTCTCTCCTTTCAGATTTTAGAACATGTGATTCAGATATTAATGTTGACATCACTTTTGGAGTGAGTTCTCAACCTCCTCTTAGACCTAGGGATCTTATAGACACTAAGACTTCCTTAGCCATAAGACACTTCTAGTGATTAGGTGAACACTTAACCTAAACCTAAAGACATAGAAGGGTTAATCATAGGATTTGACTATGCCTTAGGAATTAAGGAGACTTGCCTACTCTATAGCCCAAAATTGTGTTCACCTTCTCAAACCAAGTCAAATTCAAAATATAAAAATCCAAATTCAAATCCATCAAATGATTGAAGCCCATGATCAAATTGAAAATCAAAATCCATCATAAGACCCATGATTTATCTTATGGACTTAGCCTTAGCCAAATCCAAATCAATCCAAATTAAATTTATTTTCTCAAAGATCAATTTATCAAATTCAAATTCAAACTAAACTTCAAATCACTATCCAAACCTAAATCCTAATCAAATTAAATCCAAATCCAAACCTTTAAGCCAATTTCATGGACTTAGCCAACTTCAACCTAAAAAAAATCAATCCTTCAATCATCATTCAAAGTTTTACATATAATCATAATCAAAACCATCAAGTAAATCATTCATATTAGAATTCAAAATCAAATGCAATTTTAGTCAATTTTAAGCAAATTAAATCAAATCATGATTTCAATGTTCGTTAAGTCACTAATATGTATAAAAAGAAAATGATAATAACAAACAACAAATTTTAATTTAACATACATAATCCATTTGAAATCTAAAATGAACTACAAAGAGAAAGAGAGAGAGAGAGAGAGAGAGATTAAACCAATTCTAAACATCAAACAAAATTTATTCATAATTAAATCAAAATAAAAACTATAAATAAATGTTATATATATAATATATTAATCATTAAAGAAAAATTTATCAAATTATGAATCCATATTATCAATAATTATTAATCATAATTAAAATTATCTTATTTTATACACAACTTATAAATTTTCATTTAATTATTTACTAAAGTTATTAAAATTTTGCAAAACTTTTAAAATCATTTATTTAAAAAAAATCAAGTTTCACCAAATTTTTTAAAAAAATGTGAAAAAGACAAAACTATTAAATGACCTACTCCTTGCTAATTTATGTGATCATGACAACATATAAAAAATGCAAAGAAAAAAAAAAGTAGGAACATGGGAGAAGTTGGAGCATGTAAGACAAAGTTGGCATATCTCTCTCTCTATCTCTCTGTCTCTCTATCTCTCTTAGCTAGCAAAACACACACTAGAAAAAATAAAAAATGAGGCCCTATCCTTTTTTCATCTCCTTCGTAAGAGAAGCCAAAGCCCTCTCATTCCTACTTCACTTGAGAGCCTCCCATCCCAAATAAAAAATAAAAAATATCTCTGAGCACCTCTCCTCTGTTGGATGCAAAGCTGAAAGTGAACTCTCCCTCACGTCCATCTTTTCCTCTCAACCAAGTGAAGCCTAGCCGACCCAAGCAGCATCCACGCCTCCCTCTTTCTCCAACAGGTGACCTCTCTTCCCTAAATTTCTCCAAAACTGAGACACAGAGTAGCATGTAGCAGGTAGCTGATTGAGACTTTTTTTATCCCAACTAGGCCCCATAAATATGGCTACTTGTAGAAAGAACATGAGACATGCCATGAATTTTTTATTGATTGATCAAACCATGCCACTCGCATAGCCTGGCTACCAGTGAACTATCCATCTATGCCTCCATCCTCCTTCATAAAGACTGTGACTTTCTAGCTCCAAGCATTCTCATTCTTCATTGCTTCTCTCCCATTGCATCATCATATAGAAAACCCCTTCAAAGTCTATGGGATGGTTCTTTGGATTTAGCGTGAAGAAAGAATCCCTAACTAAAATTGTCAAGGCCAATGATATGGTCCTCCATGAGCCCACCATTGAGGTCTCCTTGGAAAAGATCGAATCAAAGAAGAACCAAAAGATCATAGATGACATGATTGCAATTATGCGGAAGGCTCCTGGTGTCGGCTTCATTGCTCCACAGATTGGTATTCCTTTGAGGGAAATGAGCTAAATGACCATGGAATAGGTGCAAGTATTGATGCAAAATAGTATGCCAGGGGTTTAATTGTCATAAAAGCCATCCTCAATGATATGTACATAAATTCCAAATCAAATGCACTGCTGGTAGCTCCTGGAGGGTTCTTTAATGATCCATAGTGGTATGCTCAGCTTCTAGAGGATTTTGAACCTAATATTCTGAATGCCCTAACACATCATATATAATCTGAGTGGAGATTATTATTCTTGAAGACATAAACGAATACATTAGCTACGCTCTTAGGAGTGAAATTGATGCACAAAACCATCAACCTTTTAATCTCTAGTAATAATTAATCCAAAGCTTCAGAAGAAGGGAATCAAAATAGCTTTGATCTTTGAAAGATGTTTAAGCATTGATGGATTTAGAGCTAATGGTAGAGTGGCATCCGCAGTGAAGGTCAGGTCATGATCATTTTGGTCAACCTATCAAAAGCCGCTTTTGGATGGATGGCTTCATAATAGAGCATGAGTTTGATCATCTAAATGAGAATATATATGTGGATAAGATTATCGAGAACATTTAGAAAAGTCAAGAATTTTGATTTTCCTCTTCCAATAAGATGCCAAAGCCGTGTCTATGAGAAAGTGAGGAGGAAGTGAACCATAGGAGCAAAGAAAAGAATGCTAGCTAAAGTATTGATATGACCAACAAGCAACTCAATAGGGCTTCGTTTCTTCCAAATGAAGCCACCTCTTGGTCAGAATCCATCAGACATTAACTCTGGTGAGGTATAATTTTTAAACTCCTAGAAGGCCTTGGCGATCTCATGTTTGATGTGTTGCATGCAAGCATCATTAGGATCCAACCTTTAGAGCATGTGTAGTTTACTTTTTAATCATTTTGGCAAGAGTTTAGAGACAAAAGTAAGACCATTCATTTTATTTGTTTGAAGTGAATAGTTTTGATTTGGTTAAATGGCATAGTGATTTTATTGCACCTATCAAGCCATGATTAACTCATGGGCCATTTGATCTTTGATCGAATGATCACAATTAAACTAATATTTTATTTATTATTAAATTCAATCGGATCTAAAAAAAAGTTAATCAATCTTTAGAATAAAAAAAGAAAGAAATAATATGTGATCAAACAAAATCCAAAAAAATGTACAAATTAAATTATCATAAAATTTAAGTAAAACTTTGTATAAAATAATTAACTAAACCAATAACATTATAAATATTATAATCAAATATAAAAATTTGTATGAACAATTTATTAATGTCAATTATAAAAATCAATTCAATCCCTAATTGTTATATGTTCATCCTAAAAGTCAAAAAGGAAATTTAGTTATGAGACATATTCTTAATTATAATTAATTTAACTATTAATTATAATTGACTAAGCTCTATTTAATTAGTTATTCATATAAAATATTGGAGGAAAATAATTAGGATATATTTCTCATTTGGAGGATAATTAATCAATTTGGCATATTAAGTAAGAGAAATTGATTAATTAATTAATGATTTGATTAATCAAATTAAAATTACAATCATATCTGATCTTCATTAATTAATTCATGGGTAGATATTTAGGTGTTTAATAGCCTAAAGAGAGTTAATGAAATTATGATTTATCCATATATGTGAGAAAATAATAAAAGTAATTAAATAAATTTCTTAATCTAATTAATCAATATGAGCTAATTTCATTCTTTCATTTCTTAGGATCATTGAAAGTTATTTTCCATGCATATCATGTTGGCTCATAATTATTTAATTAATTACTTTAAGGTAACATAGGTAAGGGTTAATTAGTAGATTTAATGCATATTATAGCCTAATTAATCCATAAAATCCACTTAATTACATTTTATTAAACAAAATCAATTCACAAACATGGGAATGGGTTAGGATCTGCAAACTTTCCTTCATTTCATTAAATCAAATCGAAACACAAAAGTTAAAAGTGACATAAGAAACTTTATTTTCCTATAATGATTTTATTTGATATGATTGTCCTTAGGATTTAATTTAATTGAACGAAATCATGTGTTTATGTTTAGTTATTCTTCTCCAATCATATTAAATGTTGTATGTCATTTGATTCATGCATTCATATTTTGAAAAATTAACTAAATCAAATGCTTCCCTTTATGTCAAGCTTACATGTGTTGATCTAATTTAATATATGTGTGGCTATTATCACGATTATATCAAAGTTATTTTCAAAAGTTTATAAGTCAGCTATTATATTTGGAGTGATAATAGATATAAATATTTATAAGCTTGCATGTGTCTATGGCTTAGAACATGTGATATGGAGTTCTCTTTCTTTAGTCTATATGGATTTACATAATATTTGAATGTTAACATGTGTATAGTCCATTTGAAAAAGACACAACATTTGTTTGGATTCATTCCTATTACTTTCTATGTTAGAATTTAGATAGAACTTTAGCTCACATATATAAATAATTCAATTGAAAGAAATACAACTTTTGCATGATTTTTCATTCTTGTAGTCACTTGTACATTCATGTGTATTCAAGAATAGTGGGTATATCTAGTCTAGACATTCTGGGGATGCAAGGCTTTAAGTAGCCCCAAGGAGGGTTTTACCTCACTACGTTGGTTTAACAATGGTAAAGTATCCGCTTAAAACTTTTATAAATTTCTATGTGCATTTAGCTAATGAATGAAAATTTCCTATTCAACTTTAGCTCACATGAATAAATAATTTAATTTAAAGAAAACAACTTTTGCATGATTTTCCATTCTTATGTATTCAAGAATAGGGTATATCTAATCTAGACAATCAAGGGATGTGAGGCTTTAAGTAGTCCCAAGGAGTTCTTTATCTCATTCCCATAGTTTAACAATGGCCAAGTATCTGCTTAAAACTTTTATACACTTGTATATGCATTTAGCTAATGAATGAAAATCTCCTTTTCTATAAATATACACATATACATTCATCATCTAAGTGTGCTAAAACATATTGTATGTCAAGGTATATTTAGGATTAATATCATATGCATGTTACATGTGATGGAAATCAATGATTGAATATATGTCATGCGATAGTAATTCAATTGAATTAAACTTAAGATGCTTTTCATATTAAATGAAATTATTTAAAGTGAGCCTAAACTTAGGATTAAGTTAAAATGTGTAATAATCCATTCACTAAAGAGAACTAAATCAAATTAACATGCTTTAGAAAGTGGCTTAAGGATCAAAGAGGGCAATCCTCTTTTCTTCTCTTTATAACACTTAGTTGCTATGTAATCAAATGAAACAAAAGAAAACACAAATTAAAATTCTCAAATCAATTAAATAACTTTAAGTGAAACTAACCCTTCATGTTAAATTAAATCTTTCTATACTTAGAGAACTACAACTCTAATGCCTAGCAAGACATACCACACAAGCCTTAACACACACAATAGAATTAAGTCACTACTTCTAGCTTTATGTTAGGGTGGTGTTTGGTATGATGTATATTTTGGTTTGTGATGTATTATTGTAGATGATCTTAGGTGTAGTGATCTTAGGGTGTATGGCTCATAGACTGGATGGTAGGCTGTGATTAGCCTAATCATGTTTTCTGCATGGGATTATGCTTAAGGGGCCTCTTAAAAATAAATATAAATTCTCTCTTTGTAGGTTGCTTAAGCTCCTAAGCATATTCCAAGTTAGGACAGGTTGGCTTGGTTAACCATGTACATGGTGCTAAGTCCAAATTATGATATAATTTCTTGGGATTGTATGTATGTTTAACTAACCTTTGTTTTGCAGGTGTAGTTAGATTTACTTTTCCTATTCTTAATGTAATTTTGCAATTAGAATTAGATTAGTGCTATGAGGGATAAGGATGAGCATTGTAGAAGGCTTTGTCCTAGGAGGCCAAGTGATGCCTTTGAAGTGGAGCAAATCAAATCAAAGGAAAGAAATGAAGCCATGTAGAATGAAGAATGAAGAATGAAGACCCCCATAGCATTCATTCATTATAAATTATAATTATTATTTTGTAATTTTGGGTTGTATAAGGGTAGAGCTTGGCCACCCATCTTTTCTTTTCGGGTTGCATATTTGACCACATCAGCCTTTTCTTTTCTCACGATAGTTATAGAAATGGGTTGATGATTTATTTATGATTTGTACTAGAAATGGCATGCTTTCCATAGTTTCTTAAATGGTTGATGTTTGAATGTGTGGTTTAGATGTGATTAGGCTCATTGGGAAAAATAAATCTTTTACCCAACTACAACTCATAACTAAAGTTTTAAATAATTCATAACCTCACATAAAGCCTAGGCATTAAATCAAGATAATTAAAAGATTTAGTAACCCCTTAGTTGAATGTTGTATGTCTCACATCATGCATGCATATTACTTCACTCTTGCTAAGAGAGGGTTTCCATTCTTTCATGATAGGGGAAGGCTTGACCTTTGAGGGCCTCTTCTATGGAGGAAAACACATTTTTCTCATGATTTAGCCAATAATCTTCATCATCCATATATGCATACAAAATGCCAAAACCTTTGTCAAAATAATGTGTCTAAAATAAAATAAAATTTGAAATATTTGTATTGTTTGATTAAGTCATTACTCATACCACTCATGCTCTAGTCTGTTAGGGAGTGGGTTTAAGGACTTTTATCTCTTTCTAAATTAATAATTGCCTAATTATCTTCCAAATGCATAAGACTTCCTTGCAAGGTTTTAAAATTGTAGGAGTAGTTAGCTGTCGGCCACTCCAGGAAGTTATAAGCCCATCAATTAAGTGGTTTATTCTCTCTTGTGGAGGTAAACCTTATGCCCATTTTTGCTTAGACCTAGGTCATGCTTTGGCTTATGCCAAAGCTCCCTAGATATAGGGTCTGAGGTTGCTATTTCCTTTGAGCTACTAGCATAAATCCTTACCTCTTAGGTATTTCCACAACCTTGTGTTGTTTGATTATAAGTCCTAGCTTTATAATAAAATGTCAACTTCAATAAAATTAATCTCTTCAACTTCAAACATATAAAACCCAACTATGATAGATTAGAATGCTCACTAGGCTTCTAGTATCATGAGCATTTCATACTCATTCCCTTTGGCTTCATAATAAGTCTTCTCCTTGAACAATCATAATTGATTTTCCTATACAAATAATCCTTTGATACCTAGCCTTGAAATCTTTGGAGACCTAAATTTCTACTTTAATTGAGAGTATTCCTAAGGAATTCCCATTTCTTAAGATGTAATTAACTATGGGTTCTTGATCCATAGGGAACTTAATGAACTCAGCTTAAAATAAACACTACTTTACTTCTCCATGTAAAGTAGGGGAAAGATCTCTGGTATATTTGAAGACCCATCATGTCTTAGGAGTCATTATTAGGCGATTAAGTCCATTATAAGGTGATGATTTCTATCTTTTGAGATAGTGCATCATTCCTTAATGGCATACCTGATCACTTCAATAAGTACTCCCTAAGATCTGCTTGGTGTCCCACATCTAAAAAATAAACACTGTAATTAAATTTTTAATGTTGTGGCTAAAAATTTGAAAGCTCCTATACATCTTGATAATTCAATTAGGGCGATGAATAGGCTCTGGTTTAAACTGAAATGACTTAAACAAAATCTGGTTTGGTGGAATAAGTATTAATTTAAAAATCTTTTTGTTAATATCAAGGATATGGAAAATTTGGTTTGTTATCTTGAAGTTTCTATGATGGAACATTCCAAGATTATGGACTTGAATGAGGTGAAGGATAAACTTGTTAATTTTCAAAATATGGAAGAAACTAA
>JAKCPB010002173.1:0-132289 GCA_021442155.1 Cymbidium sinense | reverse complement strand
CAGATAAAAGATATTTGTTATTGTATATATTTATGTAGTTTATGTTTGTATTATGTCAATGATGGTAGGATGCTGCTCAGGTTCTTTACACCTACCCAAAACACATCATGGCAGATTTGTAAATAAGAATACTTTCAACATGGAAGAGATTGAATTCAAAATAGAATTTTCATTGATGATAATTATTTTTAAACATGATTTTATAATTTTTCTTTAAGTAGAGCCCATTAATTAGAAGCATTGAGTGCTCTCCCTTATGATTAATAAGCTGATAAGATCCTACTTGGTAGGCCTTCCTTATGGCAAAAGGGCCTTCCCAAGTGGGTTCAAACTTGCCTCCCATCTTACACAGAATAATCGGTCTCCTAACTAAAATAAGCTCTCCTACTTGAAAAGTTCTAGGATGGACCAACTTGTTGTGAGCTTAAATTATTTTATCTTTGTATGACTTGAGGTTTCAGCATGATCGCAAGCATCTCTCCTCCAAACTTTCAAGCTCTTCTAATCGCAACTTGGTGTTCTGCTCTGTTGTGATCTTGCTACCCACAACTATCCTAAGTGATGGAGTTGGACTTCTAATGGTAGGCCAGCTTCAGACCAATACACTAAGGAGAAAATAGTAGACTAAGTTAGAGTTCTATATGTGGTGTGGTAGGCCCACAAGGCTTCAACTAACGCTCATGCCATGCCGCGTTGTTGAGTATCTTCTTTAATATTTGGATGAGAATTTTATTGAAGGCTAAGCCATTTTTCCTGGGTAGTTGATGGTAGAATATCTCCAATCTATGTTCTCTAGGAAAGTTGTTGATCTCTACTCTTGAATGCAATAACATTATCGGATATAATTCATCAAGGCACTCAACCTATATATATGGTTCTTAAAAAGCTGCACATGCTAAGTGTGACATCTCTAAGTAGAATCCTTACCATTTAGAAAAGTAGCCGGTAGTAGCTAAGATAAACTGATAATCCTTGAAAGGAGGAGGATCAATCAAACCCACTATGTCGATACCCCAACACTTGAATGGCCATGAGGCCAATGTAGGATATAGAATGTTGGGTGGTTGGTGTAGACCACACATGTATTTGAAATTGGTGGCACCTTGCCATATCCATGTAATATTTAATCATTGAAGGCTAGTATCCTAGTCTCTTGATCTTGGCTTTCATCTTACCGGATTGGCTCCACATAATCTCGAGTGTACCTCATGATCTTACGGGCTTCGCTTGTCTATAACATAACCATATATGATCAAAGATTATATAAGACACCATCCACAAGAGCATAGGAAAGTACTCTGCTTCATCGATGGACTTGGGATTTCTTAAGGTAGTTTACATTTATTTAGGTAATCCATGAATTGTTGCCTCCACCCAACTCCTCATCCTTCTTGGCAATGGCAACCTCCCTTCAAGAGAGCTTTTTGATGAGTTTAATATCAATAAGGGATAAGACTTGTCTATTTTGGACCTTTATTGATATGAACTCATCCTCCAGACATGCCAACACTTTCCCAAGCTTGGCTAAAGCATATGCTATGGTGTTCTCTCTTCGAGGAATCTTATAAATGGTAACCTCTAGGATTTGGGGCAACAACTCCATGGTGTACTTGTGGTAGTGATGGAGCTTAGGCTTTATAACCTTATAGGACCCAGTGATTTGGTTGATAATTAGTTGAGAATCCCAGAAGATGATGATGTTCTAGATGCTTAGAGTAATGGCTAACTCCAGACCAACAATCAGAGCCTCATATTTAGCTTTGTTGTTGGTACAAGGATTGGACAGATGATATGAGAATGATCACATCATGTGAGTTAAGAGAACTATTCCTACCCTTGCCTTTCTTGGAATAGTAGATTATTATTCTTCTCCTCTTTTAGAGGAAGCCTCAACATCAAAGTACATCTCTTAGCGATGAATGGTAGTATCTCCTAAATTCATGATTTTGTCATTGGGGAGATCATCACTAAGCAGAGAGTCAGCAGGAAGTGGGGTGTGCTACTAAGATATCTGCTAGCTCTAGTCCTTTCACCGCATGAGGGTACAAGGTAATGTTAAACTGAGAAGATCATGGACCTGCCAATCATCCATCGCATGTCATGAGATACTAGTGGATTAATCTTAGAGATTAAGTTCACCTTATGAGGAAGCATGTAGTAGCTTTTGGGATGCAAAGATTAAAGCTAGGCAATGATTTTAAATGGGTGGATAATCGCCTCTGAGGATTAGATGATGGCTAAGGCAGTATAGTGCATTTTCCTTCCCTTTGTTATTGGCTTGGGCCAACAAAGCACTAAGGAGTCATCTAATGCAGTAGAGTAAAGTATGGGCGGCTTGCCCGTGATAGGGGCCTCTGGAACTGGCATGCTCACCAGGTAATGCTTGATTTCTTTGAAGGCATGCTCACACTTATCATCCCACTTGAACTTGCCATCCTTTTTGACAAGTTCTGAGAATGGCTAACATCTTCCTAATAGGTTGGATATAAAGCATCTTGGATATGCTAACCACCCTTGGAATAATCTAAGTTGAGTTAAAATTTTAGAGGGTGGAATTTCTAATATCACCGTGATCTTCTCCTGATCAATTTTAATTCCCTCATGTTGGACAACAAATCCAAAGAATTTCCCTAAAGCTACTATGAATACACACTTCATGGGGTTCATTTTGAGGTTAAATTATCTTAACTATTTGAAAATTGCTCTCAAGTCAAAGAGAAGGTCATCTTTTTCTCTACTTTTGACCATGAGATCATTGACATAGCACTGGACTTGATGATGAATGAGTTCATCAAAGAATCTAGTGATAGCCCACTGGTACATAGCACCGAAATTTTTAAGGATAAAGGGCATGGCCATATAGCAATAGATTTCGATCAGGATTCACAAAGTAGTGTTTATTTCATCTTTAGGGGCTATCTTTATTTGGTTATATCCAGATGAGCCATCCATGAAAGAGAAGTCTGCATGAGATGAGGCAATGAATACTATCAGCTCTGACATTAGTAGTAAAAATACATCTTTTAAACATACCTTATTTAAATCTCTAAAATAGATGCATATGTAAATTTGGCCATTCTTTTTCTTAAGTGAGATGACACTGATTAACCAGGTAGGGTATTTTTCTTCCCAGATGAAGCCAGAATTGATCAGTTTCTTGACTTCATAAATGACCTATTGTTCTATGTCTAATCGCATGCATCTAGGAGCTTGCTTGATAAGGTTAGCAGTATGCTCTTTTGCTAGTTTATGAACTGCTATGTCAGGAGCCAATCTAGGAATCTCTTCATAACTCCATGCAAAGTAGTCCTTAAACTTTGTGAATAGCCTAACAAAGTCATTAGTTTCAATTTCATTCAATAAAGAATAGATGTATATTAGGCATGGATTTTCTTCAGTTCCTAAGTTTATTTCCTTGAGCTCGTCGATGGTTGACTTGATCTCTTCTTTGAACTCTGGCAGTGCATCTTTTACTTCAAACTCATCTAGATCATCTGAAGTTTCTAAGCATAGCTCCTCATATGAGTTAATGTGGTTTGAAAAGAACCTATCATATTTCAAATGATTGGTGATGATAAGAATAGTCATCATCATCAAGGACCCATTGCAAAATCCTAGTCTTGGTTTTGATTGAGAGATTTTGTATTTGTTCTTCCATATTCTTTTGAAGTAGTCTAACTTATGCTTTGACCAAGTATGTGGGATTAACCCTTTCTTTGCTAAATTATGAACACAAGGCAAGTACCAACCAAAAGGTAATTCTATTAAATCTTTATATGAATCATCCTCAAGTTCTACATTAAATTCTTGACTTGAGGATGATGCTCCCAGAAAGAACTTGTGAGTCTTCACACCTGTGGATGACTTAGGGGCTTCCTTAACTACCAAACCCTCAGCTTTTTGAGAGGAAAGTGGGGTTAGAGCTAAGGTTCCCAACCGATGCCTAACTATTTCACATATAGACTTGAATAAACTTATGCTTTGCTTTGGAGCTTGGTCTTCATCGCTATCTGGCTCAAGTGCCACCTCTAAGGGAATCTACTACTGAGAAGAGCTGGCTGGTGTGCTAACCATAAAATACTCATCCTATGAACTAGATTCTAAGTTTATATGGATAACATCTATTTGGGAGATATCTTTGATGACCAATTAGGAGGTTTTCCACCCTTGGGACTGCCTCTGAACTAGCCTTTTCCTTTGCTTGGTGGAGGTCAGGTTGTCCTACCCATATGTTCAAATGGAGTAAAGAATTGTGGATGGAATCTAATGCGAGGCTCCACTTCATCCTCCAAGACTATTTTCGTACCCTTTTATTTCTTTTTCATTTTCTCATTTCTTTTCTTTATCTTTTTCTCTTTCTATTTCTTTTTCTTTTATTTTTAAACTTTGGCCAAGTTCATGAGAATAGACTTGTTGACTTTGAGGGAGTAAGTCGCATCCTCATCCTATCGTGAACTTTAAATGACTTGAGATCTCCTTTGACATAATGATGATCCCACCTCGATAAACTATATATACAATGTAGAGAAGATGGAACTATGTTGTTCTCATGTGTGGTCTCCCAAGCAAAGCTTTGAAAGATGTATCCAGTATAATGTGAAACTTGGCTTTGATCTTCCAATCATCTATCTCCAAGGGCAACACTATGGAGCCTAAGGCATTGACCACACTTTTGGAGTGCGGATTCAATCTTCCCATCTTAGACTTAGAGTCTTCTAGATACTAAGACTTCCATAGTCATAAGACACTTCTAACAATTAGGTAAACACTTAACCTAAGCCTAAAGACTTAAGGTTAACCATTAGTTATGCCGGGATTAGGATAATCCACCTACCCTACAACCCAAATCCAATCCATGTTCACCTTCTCAAGCCAAACATCAAGTTCAATTCAAACATCAAATTCAAATCTAAATCCAAACCCAAATTCAAAAACCAAATGATTGAAGCCCATGATCAAATCCAAACTTGAAACCCTTCCTAAGCCATATGACCTATCCTGGACTTAGCTAGATTTTAATCTAAATCAATCCAAAATCAATTAATTTTCTCATAATCATTTTATATTTTCAATCATCTTCCTAAATATAAATCAAATCTACATTCAAATGATCAAAACTAAATGAAACTAAATCAAATTAAATTAAAACCCTTCCTAAGCCATATAACCTATCCCATGACTTAGCCAAATCTTAATCCAAATTAAGTCAAACTCAATTGATTTTCTCACAAATCAATCATATTTTTAATCATCTTCACAAATTTAAATGAAAAATACATTTAAATCATCAAAATTAAATCAAACCAAATCAAAATCCAAACTTAAGTTACATGACTCAACTCCATGGACTTAGCCAAATTCCATCATTCCAAAACCCAAATTCAATTGATTTTCTCATGAATCAATCATGCCTTCAATCATATTCACAAATATAAATGAAATCTAAATCATCAAAACCAAATCAACCCAAATCAAACTTAACCCATTTGACTTGAAATGTTTAAATGAACCAAAACCCATTTGAACCCAAGTATCAAATTGAATTTATATATCAATCCCAAATCCATATATAAACTCAACTAAATCAAACTCAGCCCAAAATCAAACCAACTAAACCCAATTGGTCCACTTGACCCAAAGTGGCCAATTGACCTATTTGAGCCAAGTTCTAATCCTTCCTAAATTGGATTGAACCAAGCCCATCAAAACCTCCCATCATGATTGCTGATCACCCTAGGTTGATCAATTGTCACAAATTGAGTCAAACCAAGTCAAATTGGTCATTTGACCAAGTCAACCCCTTAACACATATGAACCCAAACTAGCCAAATTGTAACCTAAGATTCAAATCCCTTGAAACCAATGTTTCATACCAAATCAAAATCATTATTTGAATATGACTTGATATCAATTGAGTGAAACCAAACCCAATTGGTCCTTACCAAGTTGACCCAAATTGACTTAAAAGATCAAATTGGGTCAAATCAAAATATAAACCAACTTGATTGCAACAAATGGCTCAAGTTCATTCTAAATTGATTGTTGAACTTGACCAAAGCCATGATTGGACCCAATTAAACCCAATTGACCTACTTAGCCCAAATTGACCTAAATATTCAAGTTGGTCTAAAGAAAACCAACTCAAATTAATTGAATCAAAGCATACAATAATCTTCTATTGGTCAACTAAACCCAAACCAACATCCAACCCAAGTCAATTTTACCAATTTGGTCTCAAACTTAACCCATTTGACCTAAATGAATTCAAATGAGGCAAAATCAAATCTAAGCCAAACTAAACCAAACCAATTTAACCAAAACATCCCAAATGATCATATGAACTTGACCCAACCTTTAGTTTGACCTAATTTGACCAATTGGTCAAATTGACCCAACCTAACCCAATTTGACCTAAATGAGTCAAATTGAGGCTAACCTAACCAAATCAAATCCAATTGACTTAAAATTTGGGCTAACCCTTATTGCAAATCTACCTAAATCAAATCCAATGCTAAATGATCATTCTACCTTTGGGTCAAGGGTATCACATGAGACAAATCACCCATGTAAGTGATCATTTCCATTACTTGGCCACTTGGTACTCTCCCAATGGTCCACCTAGGCACCTAGGACACGCCAACCCAACCCAAGGGTGGTTGCCATGGCCCATGGGAGGTGAAATCACCTCACCCTCCGATTGGAGCATTTAAACCCATAGGACACATGATTCCTCCTTGGTAGCCACCTCCACACCTTCAACCAACCAAGCGAGCAACCACCCCTCCCTACCACTACTCTCGAGATGGTTGGACTAAAAGCCAAACTGGATCCCACCATCCAATCAGATGAAGGGGTATACACCCCTCATTTCTACTCAAACACATACAAAAATCATTCTCAGAGCTCTAGCTACCCAAGTCCGCTAAAGCCATTCTCTAAGCTCCCAAGCTCATTCTTCATCAAAAAATGCCATTCTCTCTGTCTTCCAGACACTCCCATTTCTGACCTAACTTCCTATTTCTCCATCAAACTCAAATTAACTTTGCACACCTTCCTTAGGCCTTGGAGCAAGAATGAATCATCTCCCAAGCTTAATTGGTGGATTATCAAAGATCCAAAATCATTCCATGGCCTTTGAGTGAACATCAGGAATTGATCCAATTGTTACTCAACATTTCACCTCCACTAGATGAAGCTTCCTCAATCATTCAAGCGATCTTGAGACCAAGGTATGCTTCCAAAACCATCCTAGGAAAATTAGGAAGCTTTTGAAGAAAACTTGCATCATGTGATCTTGAATTGATCCCTCCATTGATGTCGTGAAGGTGATCCTTTTGAGTTGATCAGCTCAAAAGATCGATCAAGTGATAATGTAAAGACATTCTCCTCACTATATGATGTTAGATCATGCATCTTCATTAATGATCTAATGGATTTCATCATTAATGAGATTAATCCTATTAATTTGTGATTAATCATAGTTCAATCTTAAAGATCATGACTAGAAAATGTCCACCACCATCATAATCAAATGATAAGTTTTATGTAGCCAAGCAATGCCATGTGGAAAGTATTCATTGCCACTATTAAACAATTAAGCTTAATTAATCATTTTTAATGGCTATTAAAAAATCTTAAAAATCATTGATAAATAAAAAATGCAAATAAATAATGATTTTAAAGATATTTCAAAAGATAATTAATTAAAATGATTAACTAATTTTAAATAATAATTAAAGTTTATTTTACAAAATTGATTAGTTTAATTACCCTTAATTTAAAATCAAATTATGGGTAAATTTAATAGGATGACCTTACCTCCCAATAATTTTATTGGGATTTATTGCTCACTTAATTTAAAATTGACTAAATAAAACTAAAAATTTTGATTTAATTAATCTTTAGAACAATAAAAATTGGTTAATTAATTTCTAATCATTATTTAATAAAACCAAGGAATGGGTTATTTTAATTCATTTCACTTTTTAAAAATGAAATTAATTAAGATTAAACTAATTAATTAAATAATTTAATCAAATTAAATTATTATAATCACATCAAACATTAATTAATTAAATCATGTGATCTTTTGTTTAAAAAACCCCAAAATTTTAATAAATTATGGTTATCTTTAAAATTTAAAATAAGAGTACTTTAATTAATGCCTTAATTCAATTAACTATTAATCAAAAAATTACATTTGGTATCATTTTTAAATCATTGCAAGTTATTTTCCATGGTTTCATTATATTAGCTCATAATTATTTAGTTAATTACTTTTGAACATGTAATATAATATTAATTAATTATTAATTAACCCATAAAATTATAATAATTACATTTAAATTAAATAAATATAATGTAATGGGTTTAAAATAGCAAGTGATGATTTCTCTTCTCCTCTTTAAATAAATCAAATCCATTAATTAATAAAAAATTTTGGTTTGCTTTAAATAATTTTATTTGATTTGATTGTTTAAATATGGCTTGGTTTAATGAATATATATATATTTGATTATCCTCTTATAATATATTATATGTATTTAATTATGCATCCATCTTTAAAATCAAAATAAAATGGTTTCCTTTATGTATCATTTGTTGATTTAATTTAATATATGTGGTATTATTACTATTACATGTATTTTAGTATAAATGAATAATAATATTTTATGATGCATTATAAATACATAAGTACATTAAGTGCTTATAATTGACATATGAATTTGGAGCTACTTTCTATTCATGTGTTATTATAAATTTCAATGCAATGGGTATATAGACATCCCGAGAATCTGAGGGTTTAGCTAACTCCAAGGAGGTCATTTGATTACCTCACTTCCTTGGTTTAACAATGGCTCATGCTTATTTAATTTCATTCTTATGTCATTTTTGTATAAGAATTTGGATAAAGTTTTAAATTAATATGTTTAAATAATTCAATCAAAAAAAAAATACAAATCTTAAACATACACATACATTCATCATTTAAGTGTGCTAAAATATGTTGCATGTATAAATACACTTAGGATTAAATCATAATCATGTTACATGTGATGGAAAGGATTGATTTAATATATGTCATGTGGTAGTAATTCACTTATGGTAATCTTAAGATGGCTTTCATTTTGAATAGGATTATTTAAAGTTAACATAAACTTAAGAATAATTAAATTAATTAATACCATTTACTAAAGAGAACAAAATTAAATTAATATACTTTAGAAAGTGAGTTAAGGTAGAGATGAAAGAGGGAAATCCTCTTTTCCTCTCTTTATACCACTTAGTTGTTAAGTGTAATCAAATGAAACAAAAGAAAACACAAATTAAAATTCTCAAATCAATTAAACTACTTCAAGTGAAATCAACCTTTCATGTTAAATTGAAGCCTTCTACACATAGAAAATACAACACTAATGCCTAACAAGACTTATCACACAAGCCTTAATACACACATTAGAATTAAGTCACCACTTCTAGCTCTAAGTTAGGATGGTGTATGATGTGATGTATGTTTTCTTTCATGATGTATTATTTTAGATTAAGGGTGGGTGTATGCGTAGACTGGATGATAGGCCAATATTAGCCTAATCATGTTCTCTACATGTGATTATGCTTAAGGAATGCTTAAAAATAAAGGTGAATGATTTTTTGCATTGCTTAAATCCTTAAGCATAATTCAAGTTAGGATAGGTGAGCTTAGTTACCCATGTGTAGAGTGCTAAGTACAAATTATAAATACAACAACTTAGGATTATTTGTATATTTAGCTAACCTCCATTTTGAAGGTGTAGCTAGATTTACTTTTCCCACATAAGTATAATTTTTACAATAGGAATTAGGATTAGTGTTTTGGGGGATTGGGATGAGCCATGGACAGAAGGCTTTATCCTGGGGTGCTGTGTGATGCCTTTGAACCAAGCACCATCCAAATCAAGGAAGGAACCAAAATCAAAAATGGAGATATGAAGAAAGAAGACCCCAATAGTATTTAATACAATTATAATTATTCTTTCATATTCCAGGTTGTATAAGGGTAGAACTTGGCTACCCATCTTCTCTCTTTGTGTACAAAGTGCACCGGCCTTTTTTCTTTTATGATAGTTTATATAATTGTTTTAAGTTATGTTTACATTATGCATTAGGATGGCATGCATTCCATAGTTTCATAAATGATTGATTCTTTAATGTATGGCTTGGATATGATTAGGCTCTTAGGATAATAATAACTTTTCTACCAAACTAATCACTCATAACTTAATTTTAAACAACTCATAACCTCATCATATAGCCTAAGACATAAATAAGATAATTAAAAGATTTAGCAACCCTTAGTGTATGGTTGTATGTTTCATATCATGCATGCATATTCTTTCTCTCTGAACATGAAAGATCTCCATCCTTGCATGATAAAGGAATGCTTGACGTGAGGGCATCCTTATGGTGGAGAGCACCTTCTTCTAACTGATTTGACCCATAACCTATTTCATCATGCATTTAGGCATAAGAAATCCTAAAGCCTCTATCAAAATGATGTGTCTAAAATAAAATAAAATTTGAAATGATTTTGCATCTATAGATTAAGTCATATGCTCATACCACTCATGCTCTAGTCTCTTAGGGAGTGTGTTAGGACTTTAGTCTCTTTCAAATTAAATAAATACCTTGATGTCATTTTTAGAATGAGCTCTCAACCCTCCCTCTTAGACATAAGACTTCTCTTAGCACTAAGAGTTCTTTAGTCTTAAGACACATATAGTGATTAGGTGGACACTCAACATAGTAGAGACTTAGAAGACTTATAGGAATAGGTCATGCCTAGGAGTATTAAGAAAATTTCCTTACCCTATAGCTTGAACCACATTCCTCACTTCCTTCCTTCAAGTCAAACTCCAAATCAAATCAACATCAAACTTAAATCAATTCCAGCTTAATTGATTTTCTCCAAACTCAAATCAATTCTATATGATTGAAATCCATGATTGAAACCCATGATTGAAACCAATGATTGAAATTCCAAGTTTAAAATATTTCTTAAGTTCTTTGATTTCCTCTTAAGAATTTAGCCCAAATCAAGTTCAAACCATCTCAAATTCATAAAATTTTTCACAACCCATTTATATTCTCATTTATATTCATGTATATAAATGAAATATAAATTCAAATCAATCAAACTAAATCCAAAATTCAAATACAAAATTCCAAATCTTTCCTAAGTCCTTTAATCCTCTCTTAAGGATTTTAAATCATATTCAAATCACTTCAAATCCTTGAAGTTTTCTCATAACCATTTATATTCTCATTTATATTCACATATATAAATGAAATATAAATTCAAACAACAAAAAATCCAAAATCAAACTCAAATTCATTCAAAAATCAAACTCAAATTCATTCAAAATCTAACCTAAGCCTTTCAAGTGAAAATCATGAACTTAGCCAAATCAATTTCAAATCAAGCCAAACTCTTGATTTTTCTTCATGATTCAATCCATCCTTCAATCATGAATCCAAATATAAATACAAACTTCAAACACTTAACCAAAACTCAATTCAAAAATTAAGCTAAAATCCATCTCATGTTCATCCTTTGAACATGAAATTATCAAATGAATCAAAACTCATTTGACTTCAAACCACTTGTAAATGGATTTATATTTCAATCATAAGTCCATATGTGAGTTCAACCAAACTCAAATCAAGCTTTGACCAAGCCATTTGACCTACTTAGGCTCACTTGACCCAAAGTGACCTAAAATACCCTTATGAGCCAAATTCTAATCCTAACCAAATTAGATTGAACTAAGTCAAGCCTCTCTCATCATGATCAACAATCATGAGATGATCAATCACTCAAATTGGGTTAAACCAAGTCAAACTTAAGGGTTGACCAAGTCAACACTTAGCCAAAATGAAGCCCAACATAGCCAAAATCCACCATAGGCCAAATTGATTGAAACCAAAGATCTAAGTTCATTCATGATCAATGTTTGAGCTTGACCAAGTCAACATTTGAGCCTAACCTAGCCCAATTGGCCACTTGACCCAACTTGACCCAACTTGACCTAAAAGTCAAAATGTGTCAAAACTTGATCTAAGCCAAATTGATTGAAACCAATGGGTCAAGTTCATCCCAAAATGTTTGTTGAATTTGACCAAAGCCTCAATTAGCCAACTAGACCTAACCTAGCCTAATTGACCTTGATAACTTGGCCTAAAGGGTCATATTGAGCCAAATTCAAACTTAACCAAAATTGATTGGAAACAAAGATAATCCATTTCATATGACCAACTAAACCTAAACCAACCCATGACCTAACCCAAATAGGTCAAATGGGTCAAATTGTTGACCCATTTGACCTAAATGAACTCACCTGAACCAAATTCAAACCTCAACCAAATTGAATCAAACCAAAGCCACCAAAATATTTCAAATGGTCATATGTACTTCACCCAACCCTTGGTTTGACCCATTTGACAAATTGGTCAACTTGACCCATTTTGACCTAAATGGGTCAACACCAGCCAAATCACATGAAACCAACTCCAAATTCAATGAAACTTGGCCAAACCTTTTTTCTCATCATACCAAATATGCCCAAACTAAAATCAAGGTCAATTGACCATTTTAACCATAGGCCATAGGGTAAATTTTGGCCAAATCCACTTGGAATTTAGTTAAATCCTCTCCAGAACCCCTCAGCACCCTCTTAATGGATCAAGTGAACACTAGGGAGTGTGGTGCACCCAACCCAATGGGTTTGGGTCAGCCCAACCTAGCCCAATGGCCAAACCAACCACATGCCTTGAAATGGAGCACATGGAATCCTCCTTCCACTCAATTCAAGCACATGGCCACCTCACCCACTTCTTCCTGGCCAAAATTGAATTCAAAGACATCCTAAACGGCCTAACAAACCCATGGCATAAGCTCAATTGGATCAAAATGGCAAGGAGGCTTGCAGTTGTTTGATTTCCCTTGGGGGAGATATACTCCCCCTAATTCAACTCAATCTTCACTCTTGCTAATTCGATTGAAGCAAAGGAACTCAAGCCCTAGCTACTCTTCTCAAGCTTCCTAGAGAGAGTTTGAACTTCCCATTTTGATTTCTCAAGCTAAAAATAGGGGAAGAAAACCAAAATCCAATCTCACTCCACACTTAAAACTAGCCCAATTCCCTTTGCAAGCTCTCTGAGGGACCCCAATCGAACTTGTCTAAGCTCTTTCCCAAGCTCCAAAGGTAAAAGGGGAGCTATTTTGATTAAAGCTGCAAAGAGTTCAAGGTGGAGTTGGCCTCTAGAAGCAACCACCCAACTCAAGACCTCAAACTATCAGCAAAGCTTTGTCTCCACTGCAGAAGCTTCTCCAAGGAATCAAACACTTGATCAGGGTAAACCATTTTTCCAATCTTAATCTAACCATAGTGGAGCTTTATGAAAGGAATTTTCATTGCATGATAAACTAGCCTGGATATGATCTCCATTATATAATGAAGGTGTAGGCTAAATTTTAGCCCAATCCAAGCTCAATCGAGCTCGAATCTTGCCCTAGAACATGGACGATCTCCATTGCTCATAGGGAATTACATGGACGAATCTCTGACCGTCGATCCTCACATTTTGGATGGATGGCTGAGATTAAAACACGTAACATCCCACATTTCACCCTTTAGAACTGTGGCTTTAATCTCGCCGTCGATCCTTGATTGACGGAGAAAGCGTAGCCAGTGATGGGTCTATGTGATAAGTTAAAGACCCAATCCTTCGCACCATGTGAAAGCTGCATGCCCACATGGCTGATGGGATTAAACATATAATTAGGCTTTTTTTAATTATTATTTAATCACCAAACCTTATTGACCTCATTTTGAATGAGCTCTCAACCCCTCCATCTTAGACATAGACTTCTCTTATACTTTAAGAATTCCTTAGTCTTAGGACACATCTAGTGATTAGGTGGACACTTAGCCCTAGAGACTTAGAAGAGTTAGCCATAGGAATAGATCATGCCTTGGGTGTTAGGAAAATTTGCCTACCTTATAGATTGAACCACATTCCTCACTTCCTTCCTTCAAGTAAAACTCCAAATTAAATCAACAATCAATTCCAACCTAACCTAAACTCAAATTAATTCCAAATAATTGAAACCCATGATCCAAAACTCAAATTCAAATTCCAAAATCTTTCCTAAGCCCTTTGATTCTATCTTATGGACTTAGCTCAAATCAAATCCAAATCAATTCAAATTCAAGAAATTTTCTCATAACCCATTTATATTCTCATTTATATTCACAAATATAAATGAATTATAAATTCAAATATCCAAAACCAAATTCAAAACTCAAACTCAAATTCAACCAAAATCCAACCTAAGCCTTTCAAGTCAAATTCTTGAAATTAACCAAATCAAACTCAAATCAAGCAAACTCTTGATTTTCTTCATGATTCAATCAATCCTTCAATCATGAATCCAAATATAAACATAAACTTCAATCCTCAAACCAAAACCAAATTCAAAAATCAAGCCTAAGTCAAACTCATGTTCACCCTTTTGACTTGAAATTCTCAAATAAATAAAAACTCATTTGACTTCAGATCACTTGTAAATGGATTTATATTTCAATCATAAATCCATATGTGAGTTCAACCAAACTTGAATCAAGCCTTGATCAAGCCAACTAAACCCAATTGGCTCACTTGATCCAAAGTGGCCAATTTGACCTACATGAACCAAAATTCAATTCAACCCAAATCAAAATAAATTAAGCCAATCCAAACTTCATGTCATACTTTTTGATCATCATAGGTTAATAAATTATCATGAAATGGGTCAAATAAAAGTCAACCTAGACCAAGTCAACCCTTTAACCCACATGAACCCAAACTAGCCAAATTGCACAAAAAACCCAATTGAGTGCAACAATGGCTCAAGTTCACTCAAATTGATTATTGAACTTGACCAAAGCCTTAATTAAACCCAATTTGGCCAATTGCAATACCCCAACTTAGATTGATGAACCCAACTTGACCTAAAAGGTCAAATCAAGCCAAAATCAAATATAAACCAAATTGATTGGAAAAGAAGATACCAATCCATTCCAAATGATCAACCAAACTCAAACCAATCCATGATTCAAGCCAATTTGGTCAATCAAATCGATCAACTTAGCCCAAATTGACTTAAAGGATCAAATTGGCCAAAATATAAATTAAATCAAATTAAACCAAATTAATTGAAACTAATTGAACCAATATACTCAAATAGCCATTTGAACTTGACCCAACTCTTGGTTTGATCTAATTTGACCAATTGGTCAACCTAACCCATTTTGACCGATTTGACCCAAATGGGTCAATTTAACCAAATTAAACCAATTGAACTTCAAATGACATAAAATTTGGTCCAACTTACTTTTGACTTATTTAAAATACCCAAAGCAAATTCAATGTCAAATGACCACTTTGCCCTTGGTTCAAGGGCATTCCATGAGAAAAGACACTTTCCTAAGTGGGCACTTCTCTTCCTTAGCCACTTGACACTCATCCATTAGTCCACATAGGCACCAAGGATACTTATTTGACCCAAGGAGTGGTTGGGGCAGCCATGACTCATGGGGGTAAAATCACCTCACCTCTCCCATTAGAACACTTGGCATGAAGGACACTCACCTCCCTTTGGCTAGGGCACCCACTTGTCCTTCATGGCAGCCACTTTCCATGCCTTAGCCAACCATAGAGAGAAACCTAAGATGATTCTCTTCCATTCCCAACCACCCCAAGCCAAATGACATGAGTTTGGAGCCAAAATTTTAAACAAAAAGTGGATTTTAGTTCATTTTACTTCACTTTTCATTCTAATGCTTTAGTGGCTGAAGGAAACCCTCATTCCTCCCATTCTCCCTCTCCTAGAACTCCCAAAGCCATTAGAAATCACATCCACTTCATTTTGGAGAGAAATACTCCAAAACTAAGGGATTTCAGTGAGGAAATGATGATCAGCGGAGGAAACATCATTTCAACATGACGAAAGGATCTAAGCTCAGTCCAAGGATTCTTCCCTCACTCGACAGTGTGCTCGAGTCACCACCATCACTGAAAATCATCCCCGGTGAGGTAACCTTCCATCAAAATGACCTTTGTATTAAAAGATATTGAATTTTGAGTGTCAAATGATTTATTTTAATAAATTAAATTAATAGAATTCATAAAAATCACTTAAATCAATTAAAACTTCCTAAATTTATAACTAGTTGTAGAAAATTCAAAAAATACATACTCAGGTTCATTTTAAAGATACTTCAAAGGAGAATCCAATAAAATTATTTTTGATTGAATATTGATTATAGATTTTCCTTAATTAGGGTTTATTTAAAAACTTAATATCCCTAATTATTCTCTAATAACTTCATTAGTTAATTCCAAACTTCTGAGGCATGTTTAGTGGGATGACTTCTACCTCCCCTAATTTTCTTAGAATTTATTAATGATTAACCAAGAAATTAACTAATGAACCCTAATCACTCTTTAATGTAATTAAGGTTAATTAAGCATGTGAAAAGTGATTTAATTATTTGATTAAGATAATTAAACTTCTTTTAAGTGATTAGGAGGTTTATGGAATGATTTTGGGATATTTTCCTTAAGCTATTCTAAACCCCTTTCTTCCTTAAATCCAAATCTAATTAAGTGTTAATCCACTAATGATCTACTTAATTAATCAAATCAAATTCTCAAAACCAAAATTAATCTAGAAACTTAATCACCTAAACCTAATCCTTCTTGGGTAGATACTTAGGTGTTCAATAACCTAAGTAAACATAAGGAAATCATACCTAACCCATATGTGTGGGAAGGGTTATGAAAGTACTTAAATTAAACCCTTTAGCTTAATTAATCATTAATTGTGAGCCAATTGCATTAGGTACCTTTCTTTCCTAGGATGCATTACTGGTTTAAATTCCTTGTGGTTTTATGTCATACATTGGCTCATAATTGTTTGATTAAATATGTTAAAGTGGTATAGGTAAGGGTAATTAATGAACTTAATCTACACCTTAAACCAAAGCATAAAATTAATCTAATCACCTAAAATTAAACTAAAATAATGCACACATGTGGGAATGGGTAAGGACCAATAAACGTTCTCACACTTTCCTAATTCAAATCAAACTCAAAGCGAAAATGAAAGTCTCTTTAAACAACTTTTGATTCTCTTTAGATGATCAATGAGTTCCATTCTTAATTGTATATAATTCATTTGTAATCCAGGTTGTATAAGGGTAGAGTTCAGCTACCCAATTTATTTTGATGTGTAAATTCACCATAATGGCCTCTTATTCTTTTGATTAGCTTTATAAATTTATTGGTGATTTGTTTAGCTTGTGCATTAAGTGGCATCCTTTTCCTAATTTCTTTCTTGCTTTATGTATGGCCTAAATGTGGATTAGGCTCTTACAGAAAAATAAATCTTCTACCAAATCTAACAATTCAAAACTAAAATAAAGAACTCATAACATCACCTAAAGCTTAGGCTAAAATCATGATAAAAGAATTAGCAACCCTTAGTTGGATGAGTACTTTTTATAACATCATGCAAAAATGCATATTATTTTCACTCTTGATTGGAGGGCTTCCACCTTTGCCAGAGAAACTTGGCTTGACCTTTGAGAGCCGTGGTGGAAACACACCTCCTCCCTTTCACTGATTTTGGCCAATAACTTTTTTTCTCATGCATTAGGCATATGAATATTATGAGTCAAAATGATTGTCCAAAAATGAAAATAAAAATGATATCTGAATTACATTTGATTTAGGTCATTTATAGCATGCCCTTACATGATCTAGTCTCTTTAGGGAGTGAGTTTAAGGACTTAGTCTCTATTTAAATAAATAATAGCCTAGCTATCTTGCATAAAGCATATGACTTGCCTACATGAATTTAAAATTGTAGGAGGAGTTAGTTGGCAGCCACCCCTAGGTGGCTGTAAGTCCAAGCAGTCGGGTGGTTTGTCCTCTCTTGGAGGCAAACCAAATGACCATTTTTGCCTTAGATTTATGTTATGTTTTTGGCCTCACCAAAGCTCCCTAAATTTAAGTTTTGAGATTGCTTCTCCCCTTTGTGGGTCATAAGCATAAATCCTCACCTCTTAAGCATTTTTGTAATCTTGTGTTGTGGAATCATATGCCCTAAATTTATACTAAAAAATTCAACTCAAACAAATTAAATTAATTTATAGTTTGAGATGTTTGGTAGGTTTCCTAGCATCATGGGAATCTCCTACTTATCTTCCTTTGGCTTCAATAATAACTCCCTATCCTTGGTCAATCTCATTTGATTTTCCAAAATAAACTAATTGATTGATAGTCCAACCTATTGAAATCTTTGGAGACAATGATCATTTACCTTAATCGAGAGTATTCCTAAGGGATCTCATTCCTTAAGATGTAATTAACTATGGGGGCTTGCCCCTATAGGGAACTTAATGAACTCAGTTTAAAATAAACCTTACTATACTTTTCCATGTAAAATAGGGGAAGAATCTTTGGTACATATGCAGACCCATTGTCCTTAGGAGTCCTTGTCAAAGTGATTAAGTCCATTATAGAGTTATGAGTTCTATTTTTATAGATAGTACACCTCTCCTCAATGTCATACCCAATCATCCTCAATAAGAGCATCTGCATATCTACGTGGTGTCCCAACTAAAATATATTTCTATTTTCATTTATCCTCAGAAAAGGATAAATGAAGGCGGAATATTTTACCACAATACCCAAATTTGTTAAATGGAAATCTCTCTTTTCAAAATCAATCAAAAAAAAAAAATTTTCAAAATATATTTGGAATTTCATTGTAGCACATCCCATTTGCTAAAATGAAGTCTCCCTTTTCTAAAAAAAACAAAATTGGAGACACCTTTGGAATTTCATTTAGCATACTCAAATTTGCTAAGTGAAATTTCCATTTCACAAAACTTTTTCAAAACATATTTGGAACTTCATTTTTAGCATACCATATTTGCTAAAGTGAAGTCTCCACTTTCAATCAAAAAACAAATCAAAACTAAAAAGAAACACATTAGGATTCCCTTAACATACTTAAATTTGCTAAGGATCCTATTTTTCACAAACAAATCAAAACCAAAAAGAAACTCATTAGGATTTCCTTAGCATACTTAAATTTGCTAAGGATCCTACTTTTCAAAAACAAATCAAAACCAAAAGAAACACATTAGGATTTCCATAGCATACCCAAATTTACTAAGGATCCAACTTTTCAAAAATCAAAATTTTCAAAAGAAACACATTAGATTTCCTTAGCATACCCAAATTTGCTAAGGATCCTATTTTTCAAAAATCAAATCAAAGAAACACTTTAGGATTTTCTTAGCATACTCAAATTTGCTAAGAATCTTATTTTCAAAATTTTCTAAAAATAAAACACACTTGGGTTCTTCACTTAGCATACCCAAATTTGCTAAGTGGGAATTCCAATTTTCAAAATCACCAAAGATCACAAAGCAAACAAAGAAAAACAATTATTTTCAAACACCTCACTTAGCATACCCAAATTTGCTAAGTGAGTGAATTCGAAAATATCAAATCAAAAATAGAATCAATTGACCCTTTGTTTTAACTTACTAAAATTTATTAAAGAAAATGGTCCTCAAATCAAAATCTAATTTCAACCATGAACCTATGGAAGCATCTTTCTAAAAATTTGAACCTGTTTTCAACATATCCAAATTTGTTGAAATTGGATTCATATCCAAAAATTCATCTTTCCAATCAAATCTCTAAATCTTCTCTAAATCCATTTGAACCGCACTTAACACATCCAAGATGTTGGATGTGGATTCAAATTTTAAATTCAAATTTAGAAGTCAACAAAATAGAAATTTGATCCAAGTTTGTTTCCAACATTATAGATTCTCAGCATCAATCTCAGTTGAAGCTACAGTTCAGTTTTCAATTTTTTAGTTGACTATAATGGTAGCATCACAGAAGTATGTGTTTACTCTCCCATGGCATGGACTTGGCCTTGATCGCCAATCTCCCCCTTAATTACACCCATCTCATCTCATATTCTATGAGGCACTCCCTCACAACTATTAGCGACGTGAGGGGGCGTAGCCATTCAAATTGATTTTCCATCAGACTTTGATATCCCCTCACTAAAGAGGAAGGTGATAGTTTCTCGTAGTGCCGTGTCAATGCCAGATTTGTGACAATGGTGTGCCCTAGGTTCTTGCCCTAGAGGGATAGACCCACTCATTAACCCCTAAGGCTCCTTTGATACCAGAGATTATCTCCCCAGCTTTTGAGGTTGGTTCTAGCTCTTACTCCACTCACCCTAGTAGGACTCAGAGGAGGAACAAAAATTGCATGATCAAGAAGTACCATACACGCATTGCCAGGGAGATGAGGGCCACTACATGGTCAGTTGTGCAGGAGTTTCCCACTTTGATTTCCCCACTAGTTATAATGAACCCATTTCATCCTCTCTCTAGGTCAGATAGAGAGGATGCTAAGAGGATCCCAACTTCACCTCCACCTGACAAACCACGCTAGCCGTAGGAGGTCGTATGCCAGCCTCCATTCAGTTCTATGCCAGGTTGGCAGAGCATACGAAAGTTCTGAATCCGAAGCACAATTTGACTTTAGATTTGTTATCCCCATAGTGTGGGGAAACATCAAAAGAGAGGACGGGAGGCACAAGTTGATCACTAAGAGAAGCAAAGGTTTGGTCGGCATTCAGCGGCCTTTATGCTTATTGATTTTCCTGATCAGCACGCTACCCATGCTGATCACACAGACAGTATTCTGCTTATAAGGATGACCCATCATAGGAGAAGGGTCCCTATTCCAAGAGAGTGGTGTCTCCACCACACCGCTACTCCATCCATCATCACCTATTCGTGTCAGTATCTCCAATTGATGAAGGCCATGAAGGCCACATCCGGGAGAAGCTGCAGTTGGTGATCCAAATAAAAGGATCCCATTCCATCTACACCACCTACTATGGTGAAGGGCTCTCCCACTCAACCTTCTATCCTCATTGTGGTATGAAAGGAATGGTGACCTCGAAGCAAAGTGGTTGTCCCTACACCAACACCACCAATTTGGCAGGACATAGAGATGGTTGCAGCTGTTGTAGAGGGAGCAGATGATAGCCTAGTTGCACCCATGATCATAGAACCTCCTAAGAGTGTCACCCCTTTCAGTCAGTGATAGTCAGTTAGTAGTGTGTCTCTTCTAATGAGTATAGTCCTCATAGGATTGATTCTCTAGTAGCAGGGGAGGTCTGCTGCCTCTCAGTACATGATAGTGATCACACCGATCAGCCAAAATCATTCGTGCCTATTCAGATTGATCATTCTCTAGAGGACATAGTGGCACATTATCTTATGGAAAAGAAAAAATTCAAGAAAGATTTGATCTCAATGAAGATTATTTATTGGGAGACTTAGTAGGGTTTGCATGGTAGATACTAGGGGATCCTCCTCGAGAGCACCCTATGGAAGGTGATGAGGCCAGAAGAAGACACAACCCACTGCACCAACACCTCCTAGCATAAATAAAGCGAAAGATGAAAAGATAGATGGAAAGAAAGGTTGAGGACTTATTAGCACACCGAGCTAAACAAGCACCGGTTCATCCTACCGAGACTAATACCAGAGTTAGTGCATGTCTTGGACCCAGCAAGACCTTACCTCCCATTGAGCAAAGCACTAGGCGTATAGGAAGGTAGAAAGTACCTCCATACAAGAAAAGATATAAAGTCCACATGAGTGAAGGAAGTTGTTCAAGCGGGAGGATCATCAAAGGGTAGACCCTACGAGGAATTTGATGCAATCCAATATCCCAAGGGTTTCGTGCCACCTTCCTTCAAGAGTTTTGATGGCAGTGGAAACTCGAGGCACATCACCCATTTTAGAGCTAGTTGTTGCAACACCGATGGCAGTGATGCTTTGCTTTTCTGCCTCTTCATCAGCAGCCTAACAGGGATAGCTTTTGATTGGTATGCTAAACTTCCCAATAGTTCAGTGAAGATATTTGCTGAGTTGAAGCAACTCTTCATCAAAAGGTATATAGCTCGAAAGTTTTATGGGTGATCTCATTGTAGCACAACAACACCGTGTGACTCCTTTGTTGACTACATTCTCGATGGCATAACTGAGTATGAAAAGTCTCGATCTAAACAACATGCCATTGAGATTTTTCTAAAGAATATCCATGGCCCGGTCGCCTTCATGCTTAAGGGCTTCACTATCAAAACTTTTGAGAAGCTATTCAACAAACTAGTCTCCAAGGAGAGGCCAAATAGTTGCCTTTTCAAGATCACTAAGCCAAAGCCTGGAAGGTCTATGAGAAGAAGTCGAACAAATACATAGTTGATAAGGGGAAACAACCATAGAGATCAGTGAGACCACGACCTCACTCGCTTCCACCCTCCACCACCCATGGCTACCTGCCACACCACATCCTGGCCTATCACCTCTCCTCACCATATCATCACCGAGTGGCACACTTATTCACCGCTAGGTAGCTATGGTCCACCTTCTCTTTAGATAAGCTTAACAAGCCTTATTCATTTAAGAGGGAGGTAATCAAGAAGATCTTTAAGAACCTCTTAAAGAAGCCTGATTTTCAACTACCCGAACCTAGAATACCGAAGGAAGTAGGCAAAAGCCATGATCCTAACTTTTGCCCCTACCACCATATGCTAGGTCATGTTTTGGAAGATTGTTTCACTTTCAAGGACTGGCTTGAACATAGCTTCAAGACCAATGCTATAGTTATCCTGAAGGAATACCTTATGGAACAACCATCCAGTTCCATCAAGGTAATCCTTGGGATACTTGCAATCTCTCCAAAATGAAAGAAGGTTGGGATATCTCCTTATCCAAAACCTCTAAAAAGATCATTCAAAAGATCAAGAAACATTCTGTGTGTTTAACTCAGCTCAAACCTCCAATATCAAGGAAGGTTTGCAAGTTATACTAACTCTGGGAAAGAGGGAGCTCAGCAAATAAAGAATAACAAACCTATTCCACCGAGATAGTCTAGTAGCAACCACCCGAGTCAGCCTTCAACCATTCCATACCATCGAGACTTCTCCTAGTAACTCTTCTACTTCTACTAGTTAACTGTACTGGATAAGGGCCTCAAATCCATTACCCCTCTTACTTTACTTGACTTCTACTTTGTACCTCTATCAAATCCAAGAAATTGAAGAATAAAGCTAGCTTGAATTACCTGTCACCGATGGGTTGTCTTCTATTCTTAATGATAACTCTTCAAGTCATAATAGCTATAACAATTTTGATCTCCGTCTTTCTGATTCAGAGTTAGACTTTCCCACTCTAAACACTATGAGTTTTCCTCTTGAGATAGACGTGGAATAATCCAATTCTGAGGGTCCCATAAAAGAAACTAGTGAGCTGTGCGTGTAGAACCTTCCACACAAGAGATCACCAAGTCAACCTCCATAAGTGGCAAGGTTCTACCTCCTGTGGTAGCACTCAAGATGAGGGAAAGAAGACATTGGTAGAGGATTGAGAATCCTCCAGAATGATCCACCTATGATGTGTAGGATTATCCCAAGGTGGACTACAATGTCCTCTCATCTAAGAAAGTTTCCATCTAAGCTGCATATATACAATGCCTCATCTTATCCAAAGAGATGAGGAGTCATTAATCAAAACTCTCCTTGATCCAAAATATGCTTAGATAATCACTATTGGTGAAGAGGCGCATTATGCAAAAGAATCCCAAGGGATCACTTTCATAGATGAAGACCTTTTTCTGGGAGATTTGGAGCACAACCGCCCCCCTCTACATCACAGTTGACATGGGAAGATTCAGACTTACTAGAGTTCTCATCGATTCAGGTGCATCGAACATTATGAGTCTAAAGACTCTTGCCTATTTGAGGATTGACATCTCCACACTCTGAGAAGATTGGATGATGTTGAGAGATTCAATGAACAGAGAGGCTTTAGGTTCCATAGTGTTACCCATGGAGATAGGTGACTGGAAGACTGAAGCCAAGTTTTACATAATTGATTCAAATACTTCATTCATAGCTTTGATTGGTAGGCCTTGGATACATCAAAATAAGATGATTCTATCCTCCCTCCATCAGTGCATCAAATTTAGAAAGGATGGGATTGAATACTATGTCAATGGGGATGAAAAGTCATTTTTAGTTAGAGGTTGAGATTTATGAGTACCTACTATCTTCTCAAAACACCCTTTCTTGTCAACTTGGACAAAATTCAAATGCAAATGCAAAAGAAAAGAAGAAAAAAGAAAAGAAAAAGAAAAGAAAAGAAAAATGAAAATCCAAGTGAACAAGAAAGGCAATTGAAGAAGAAATAGATCCGATATCACATTCCACCCAGTTCATTCCATCATATGGACATGTGGGTGGATGGCTCAACCTCCACCAGAGGCGAGGCAAAATAGAGGTAGTTCAGTGGTGGAAGACCCCGGTTGGCCAATAGGGGTTATGTTCCATTCATGAGTACCCCTACTATTTACATAGACTTGGAATCCAGCTAGGATGAGTCTAATGTGATTAGCATACCAGCCAACCCCTCTCATCGGGTTCCATTGGAGGTGACTTTCAATCCAAATAGCGATGAAGACTGGGCCTCCAGACAAAGCAAGTATTCAAATTAGATTTATGTGAGACTATTAGATGGCAACCTTTAACTTCACTTTCATCTCAAAAGCTAAAGGTTTAGTAATTAAAGAAGCCCCTAAGTCTTCCAAAGATATGAAGTGAAGAGATTCTTTTGGGATCACCATCCTCAAGTCCGAAGTTGATGTAGAGCTTAAGGAAGATTCATTTAAAGAATTAATGGAATTACCACTTGACTTTTACTCTCCATGTGTTCATAATCTTATACATAAAGGTTTGGTTCCTCATACATGGTCCAGGCACAGGTTAGAGTATTTTGAAAAGCTATGAAATAATACATGGGAAGCAATCAAGAGGACTAGGATTTGTACATTAGGGTCCGCCGATGATGAGATTACGCTTAGTTGTTACCAATCATTTGGAGTGATAGGTTCTTTTCACACAACACCAACTCTTATGAGAATGTGTGTTTAGAAATCTAAGATGATCTAGATGATCTCCAAATCAAGATGTACCTAGAATTTGAAGAGGAGATTCAAATATAGACAAGCTTAAAGAAATCAACCTCGGGATAGAAGAAAATCCATGCGACTGAAGACCCTTGGCTGAAGAAGAAATCCAATAAGTAAGCCATATTGAGTTAAAGACTTATCACATGGAAAGTAGAGATGTTTTATTTTCAAAAAGTACCTAAGAAAAGTACCTACTTAGTTAGCTAGTGTCATACTTAAGAAGAATGGCCATATTTGCATGATTTGGGACTTAAATAGGCATGTCCAAGGATGAGTTTCCTCTTCCTATACTAAAGTTAATGGTGGAATGCCTCATCTCATGCTGTTTTTCTTTCATGGATGGTCATGGCTACAACAAAATCAAAATGTCTCTAAAGATGAAAGAAAACATCAAAACCTCACCGAATCTTTTATTATAAGGTCATGCCTTTTGGCCTTAAAAATGCTAGTGCTACATACCAACAGGCCATGACTCAGATCTTCAATGAACTCATCCATCATCAGGTTGAGTGCTATGTTGATGATCTAGTAGTTAAGAGCAGAGAAAAGGAAAACCATCTCTTTGACTTAAGAGTAGTTTTCAAATGGTTAAGATAATAGAACCTCAAAATGAATCCCTTGAAGTGTGCATTTAGAGTAGCTTCAAGAAAATTCTTTGGGTTTGTTATCTGACACCGGGGAATAGAGATAGATCCTAAAAGATCAAAGCTATCTTAGAAATGCTATCTACTAAAAGTTTAACATAACTCAGATCATTCCAAGGATCGCTAGCATATCTGAGACGCTTTATCTCCAACCTATCATGGAGATGCAAGACATTTTTAGCACTTGTCAAAAAGGATGCCAAGTTCAAGAGGGATGATAAGTGCCAACATGCCTTTGAAGACATCAAGCGATTTGGTGAAGCCCGTTCTAGCAGCTATCTGCAGCCACTCATCCTCTACCCTATTGATGACTTGTTTGACACTTTGTTGGCCTGCCAATGACAAAGGAAAGGAGAGCTCTACTACCTCATCCATCATCATCGATCCCTCAAGTGAACTACCCACCTATTGAGAAACATTGTCTGGCTTTGATCTTTGCTTCCCAAAAGCTATGGTATTATATGCTTTCTTATAAGGTGAACTTGATCTCTGAACTAATCCAATCGCAAGATCTCATGACACGGCCAATGTTTTTCGGATGTTTGGCATGATGGTCTATGATACTTTTACAATTTGACATTATATTCATGCCCCTCCGTGCGTTAAAAGGATAGGTACTAGCAAATTTCTTAGCAGCACACCTACTTCCTGTTGATTCACCGCTTAGTGACAATCTCCCTGATGAACAAATCATGAACTTAGGGGAGGCCGACAACCATCGATGGGAGATGTATTTTGATGGTGCAGCTTCTTTTCATAAATGAAAAGCACCACGATCTATGCTCTCATGAAAGGCAGGGGTAGGAATAGTTCTTCTAACTCCAGACTACGATGTGATGAGATTCTCATACTATTTATCCAACCCACCAACAATGTCGAGTATGAGGCTTTGATTGCCAGTCTGGAGTTAGCTATCAGAATCAGTGTCAAGAGCATCAACATCTATGGGGATTCTTAGTTGGTCATCAACCAAATTGTCAGGTCTTACAAGGTTCTCAAACCCAAGCTTCATCATTACCACAAATATACCATGAAGCTATTGGCCCAAATTCCTGAAGTCACCATCTACAAGGTTCCCCGAGCAGAGAACATAGTAGCAGATGCTTTGGCCAAACTTGCCAAAGAATTGGCATGTCTGGAAGAAGAGTCCATTCCAATAAGGGTCCAAAATTGACAAGTTCTATCCCTTATTGATGTCAAACTTATCGAGAGACTTTCTCTTGAAGGGAGGTTGTCATTGCCAAAATGGACAAGGAGCTAGATTAGAGGAAACCATTCATAGATAATTTGAACACTAGTAAACTACCTCAAGAAAAGTCACAAGCCCATCAGGTGAAAGAGACCCTCTCCCATGCTCATTGATGGCACTGCATATCCGATCCTTTGACTAAATGTGGTTACATTATTTAGACAAACATGAAGCCCATGGCATTGTAACAGGGTGCGTGTTCATGTGGAGCACATCCCGTCCAAGATGAAGATGAAGATCAAATGACTTGGATACTACCGGCCTTGATGATTCTGCATCGCATGGATGTAGCTAGAGATGCCATCAGTGTCAGGTACACGGTGTCATCCCACCAACCACCCAACATTCTACATTCTACACCGTACATTGGCCTCATGGCCATTTGAGTGTTGGGGTACTGACATTGTGAGTCTGATTGATCTTCCTTCTTCCAAGGGTCACTAGGTCATCTTAGCTGCCACCTACTTTTTTCCAAGTGAAGGCAATCTCACGAGAGGTCACTCAACATGTGCTTTCATTTTTCAAGAACCATATCATATATAGGTTTGGGTGCCTCATAAATTATATCGATAATGGTAGCATTCAAAAGCACAAGATTAATAGCTTTGCTAGAAGACATTATAGATTGGAGATACTCCACCATCTACTACCCGAGCAAATGGCTTAGCAAAAAAGCATTCAACAAAACTCTCATCCAGATATTTAAGAAGACTCTTGATGATAAAGTTATAGTGGAATGAGGTTGGTTGAAGCCTTGTGGGCCTACACACCACATACCAAACTCTAACTACTCAATTTATTTTCCTTAGTGTATGGGTCAAGCCATTCTACCTTTAGAAGTTCAACTCCCATCACTAAAGGATAGCATTGGGTAGCAAGATCATTATAATGCAAAGTTGCTATTAGAAGAACTCAAAGGTTTGGAGGAGAGTCACTACTGCTAGAACCTCGAAGTTGTACAAAGCCAAAATGATTCAAGCTCACAGTAATCGACCTAGGTCTTTCCAAGTAGGAGAACTTATGTTAGTCTAAGGAGACCAATTGTTGCTCGAAAGATGGGAGGCAAGTTTGAACCCACTTGGGAAGGCCCCTATGCTATAGAAGGCCTACCAAGGAGGATCATATCACCATCGATTGTAAAGGGAACAATTGATGCTTCCAATTAATGGGCTCTATCTAAAGAAATATTACCCATGAAATAAATCATATTTGAAAATAATTATTAATAAAAAGAACAAAATCAGATTCCATTCATCAAATCTTCTCTTCTTTCTAAGCATTATTTGCTTGTCTTGCGAATCTACCATGACGTATTTAGGGTAGGTGTAAGAGTCCCCCAGCGGCATCCTATCCCTCTTTCACATCACAAACACAACCTCCCGATACTATTAAAATAGGTGTGAGAGAACCCAAGAGGCATCCTATTTTGATTAGCACAACTAAGTTAGGTATAAGAAAACCCAAGCGACATCCTTTCTTGGTGGGAATTCCCGATTTCCATCCGTGGTGCCATTTCATCAAACTCCCCAGCATGTTTAGGATATGTGTGAGAGAACCTAGGAGGCATCCTATTCCTTTTAACACATGCACAAAAATAAACACATATCTTTTATCTTGGGCTATTTTGATATGGGAGCAAGCCTGTGGCACTCACTCACTAGCTACACTAGGTCAGATCTACATGCTACGTTGCTAGTATGTTACCCCTGGTCATTTGTTGGAGGATGAGTCCACACTTTCTTCCTAACTTGATCATTAGAAACTAATAAGCACCTTTTTAGTAAGGTATATTTCACTGCCCATCTAGTAAACTATCTTATATTGATTTTATTTAAGAAGATGTGTGTCTCCGAGCTTTCTTCTTGAACTAATCATTGTGATCTAACTAGGTCGAGTATATTTGAGGTTTAGGATAAGTCCCAGGCTCCTTTTCTTAACTACATTTGAGTTGATATAAGTCTTCGGACATTCACTCAGCCTCGCAGATGGCACTGTCGAAAGAGAATTATCCCAAAGAATCGCCCACTATAGAGGATGTGAGTCCCGAGCTTTCTTCCTAGACGATTATTGCAACCGGGGCACCTTAGGTTGGTTGATGTTCTATCATAGTGACTCACCGGAGTACACCACTCTTGGCAGATATGAGTCACCGAGCTTTGTCCTTGAGTTGGACACCAAATACCTATTGGATATATGACTAGCCATGTCATCTTCTATAGGGTGTTGGATTAAGCCGCTTAGCGCCCTTCTCCCCACGGGCATTTTATTTGGATCACATCCTTTGCGACCCCATTTAGACACTACCGGTTACCTTGGATTGACAGCCCCCCTTTCCTAGTAGCCACCTATGAAGAATCAAAGATGCACAGATTCTCCTTGGTTCAAGAACTTTCAGGCGATATAAGCTCCTTCGGTTTGATCCTCAAACCAAGGGTCCACGTTAAAACAAATTAAAAAAATAAACAAATTAATTCACTTGTGGATTAGGAATTCAAGTCCCCAAAAGGCCCCTTTTTCCAAGCAGACATCCTATCTTTAGGGTAGTGTCAGCAGAACTCCCTATAGGATTTGTCTGACTACATGAGTTGAGATAAATCCTCAGGTTGGTACTCACTCCATAGCCGCCATTAGGTCAGGTTCAATCTATTTTTCCACAAACAGGTTACCCATAGTTTTCTCCTTTGAAGATATAAGACTATGATGCATTCTTTCTAGCATGATTATAAATGCCATTCTTAGTCGGGTTTGATTTATTTCCCAAAGCAACCATCACTAGTGGCCTTTGTGGAAGATGTGAGTCCCGAGCTTTCTTCCCTTAAATTGATTATTATAAACTAAAGGCACTCCTTTGATGATAATTCACCCATCTGAGAAGCTACTCCCTTTGGTTCAAGAATCAGATAGGTGATATAAGCTCCTTCTGTGATCCATCACAAACCAATGGAATCCATTGAAATAAATATAAAATGAAATTAATCTTGACTATCTTTGAGTTGATTTAAGTACCCCAGATGCACAATCCCTAGGTCTGGTTCGATTTGTTGCCCAAAGCAACCGATCACCCTAGTGGTTCCTTATTTTGGAAGATGTGAGTCCCCACGCTTTCTTATTAACTTGACAATTGCACACCAAAAGCACCCCTTTAGTTGGATAGTCCTATCGGTTAGTAGACTACCGCTTTGGTGAGAGTTTAAACCATGGCCCCTACTTAGTGCAGTCCATCATAAATCGATGGGATCCATCTTAATCAAAACAAATTTAAAATTGAAATTTATCTTGGCTATCTTTGAGTTGATCTAAGTTCCCTAGTGGCATTCACTCAATAGTCAGCCCTAAGTTGGGTTCAATCTGTTGCCTTGCCAATAGATTACCCCAGCAACTTGTCCCTACTTTGGAGGATGTAAGTCTACTATACTTTCTTCCTAGTACAGCTGCTGCATATCGAAAGGCATCCCTTTGGTTGGTTAGTCCTACCATGTGTTTAGTAGACTACCACTTTAGATTGGTAAATCTGAGTTAAGTCTAGGCCTCTTTGACTCCTACTCAGTGCAATCCATTACAAATCAACAGGATTCATCTCAAAATCTAAAATCTAAAAATCTGAAACAAATTCAACAAAACAAAATATGAAACAAACAAAATAAAATAATCAATCAATCTAAATCAAATCTTTTATTTCTCCTCAATAAGATGCAAATCTTTCTAGTCCCCAATGGATCTAGAATTATAATCCCTCAGTGGATTTCACAACCCCTCCCTTGTGGATGACTTGAACTTGCCTCCCTAGTGGAGAGTTCACTTTTCTATCCCCCATGGAGTCGAAACAAACACAAATTAAATAAACAACAAATTTAAACAAATTCAACCATCCTCCCCAGTGAAACTTACTTAAATAAATCAAATTTCTCTCCCTAGTGAGACTCAAATCAAATCAGACCTCTCATCCCTTGTGGATGACTTGAACCTCTTCCCTGGAAGGTTCATATTCTATCCCTAGTGGATTTCTCCTTTTCTTATGACATAAGTAGACATTGCACTAAACTCTAGATTCCTTCTACACCTTGGTTTAGGGGTAGATTATTTATGTTAGTTTTTCTAATCTGGTTGTTGATCATTTGTCAACACTACATGTAATGTTCCTTCCACACCAAACCTATTTTTTGTTGATCTCATTTTAGAAT
This sequence comes from Cymbidium sinense, assembly GCA_021442155.1. Lineage (NCBI taxonomy): Eukaryota > Viridiplantae > Streptophyta > Magnoliopsida > Asparagales > Orchidaceae > Cymbidium > Cymbidium sinense. Next base: position 101,054 of record JAKCPB010002173.1, on the reverse strand, counting down.
GAGCTCTCAACCCCTCCCTCTTAGACATAGGACTTCTCCTAGACATTAAGAGTTCCTTATTCTTAAGACACATCTAGTGCTGAGGTGGACACTTAACCTATCCCTAGAGACTTAGAAGAGTTAGCCATAGGAATAGGTCATGCGCCTTAGGGTGTTAAGAAAATGTCTTTACTCTATAGCTTGAACCACATTCCTCACTTCTTCCTTCAAGTCAAACCTAAATCAAATCAACATCAAACTTAAATCAATTCCAACCTAATTGATTTTCTTCAAACTCAAATAAATTCCATATGATTGAAATCCATGATTGAAATACTTAATTGAAACCCATGATTGAAACCCATGATTGAAATTCCAAGTTTGAAATATTTCCTAAGTTCTTTGATTTCCTCTTAAGAACTTAGCCCAAATCAAGTTCAAAACATCTCAAATTCATAAAATTTTCTCACAACCCATTTATATTCTCATTTATATTCACATATATAAATGAAATATAAATAAATCAATCAAACTAAATCCAAAATTCTACCCAAGTCCTTTAATCCTCTTAAGGATTTAGCCTAAATCATATTCAAATCACTTCAAATCCTGAAATTTTCTCATAACCCATTTATATTCTCATTTATATTCACATATATAAATGAAATATAAATTCAAACAACCAAAACCAAATCCAAAAAATCAAACACAAATTCATTCAAAATCTAACCTATGCCTTTCAAGTCAAAATCGAACTTAGACAAATCAATTTCAAATCAAACCAAACTATTGATTTTTCTTCATGATTCAATTAATCTTTCAATCATGAATCCAAATATAAATACAAACTTCAAACACTTAACCAAAACTCAATTCAAAATCAAATCCATCTCATGTTCACCCTTTGAACAAAATTATCAAATGAATCAAAACCCATTTGACTTCAAACCACTTGCAAATGGATTTATATTTCAATCATAAGTCCATATGTGAGTTCAACCAACTCAAATAAAGCTTTGACCAAGCATTTGACCTACTTAGGCTCACTTGACCCAAAGTGACCTAAAGTACCCTTATGAGCCAAATTCTAATCCTAACCAAATTGGATTGAACAAAGCCCACCTAAGCCTCTCATCATGATCAACAATCATCATGAGATGATCAATCACTCAAATTGGGTCAAACCAAAAAACCTAAGGGTTGACCAAGTCAACACTTAGCCAAAATGAAGCCCAACATAGCCAAAATCCAATAGGCCAAATTGATTGAAACCAATGATCTAAGTTCATTCATGATCAATGTTCAAAATTGACCAAGTCAACATTTGAGCCTAACCTAGCCAATTGTTACTTGACCAAGCTTGATCCAACTTGACCTAAAAAGTCAAAATGTATCAAAACTTGATCTAAGCCAATTTGATTGAAATTAGTGGGTCAAGTTCATCCCAAAATGATTGTTGAACTTGACTAAAGCCTCAATTGGCCAGCTAGACCTGACCTAGCCCAATTGACCTTGAACCTAACTTGACCTAAAAGGCCATATTGAGCCAAATTCAATCTTAACTAAAATTGATTGGAAACAAAGATACCAATCTATTTCATATGACCAACTTAACCTAAACCAACCCATGACCTAACCCAAATAGGTCAAAATAAATTGGTCAACTTGACCCATTAATTAAATGAACTCAATTGAACCAAATTCAAACCTATACCAAATTGCATCAAACCAAAGCCACCAAAACATTTTAAATGGTCATATGAACTTCACCCAACCTTTGGTTTGACCTAATTTGACCAATTGATCCACTTGACCCAAGTTGGCCCATTTTGACCTAAATGCATCAACATGAGCCAAATCACATTAAATCAACTCCAAATTCAATGAAACATGGTCAAACCTATTTTCTCATCATACCAAATATGCCCAAACTAAAATCAAGGTCAAATGACCATTTTATCCTAGGAAATATCCACTTGGAATTTGGTCAAATCCTCTCCATAATCACTTAGCACCCTCTTAGTGGATCAAGTGAACACTAGGGAGTGTGGTGCACCCAGCCCAATGGATTTGGGTCAGTCCAACCTAGCCCAATAGCCAAACTGACCACATGCCTTGAAATGGAGCACATGGAATCCTCCTTCCACTCAATTCAAGCACATGGCCACCTCACCCACTTCTTCCCCGCCAAACCATTCAAGGACATCCTAAATGGCCTAACAAACCCATGGCATAAGTTCAATTGGATCAAAATGGCAAGGAGGCTTATGGTTATCCGATTCCTTGGGGAGATATACTCCCCTACATTCAACTCATCTTCACTTGCTAATTTGATTGAAACAAATGAACTCGAAAAGCCCTAGCTACTCTTCCCAAGCTTCTTAGAGAGAGGTTGAACTTCCCATTTGTTGCTTTCTCAAGCTAAAAATAGGGGAGGAAAACCAAAATCCAATCTCACTCCACACTTAAAACTAGCCCAATTCCCTTTGCAAGCTCCCTTAGGGACCCCAGTCAAACTTGTCTAAACTCTTTCCCAAGCTCCAAAGGTAAGAGGGGTGCTAGTTCGATCAAATCAAAGTTCAAGGTGGTGATGTTGGCCTCCAAGAAACCACCCAATCTCAAGACCAAACTCAACAAAGCTTCATCTCCACTAGATGAAGCTTCTCCAAGGAAATCAAGTGTGATCACCTCGTGAGGTAAACATTTTCTAAGCAATAGCCATAGTGTGAGCTTTGTGAAAGAATATTTCATTGCATAATAAACTAGCTATTGATATGATTTCCATTGTACGATGAAGGTGTGGGCTAAATTTTAGCTCAATGAGCTCAATCGAGCTGGATCTTGCCCTAGAAGGACGATCTCCATTTCTCATGAATTAGGATGAATCTCCATCCCATCCACATTTTGGATGGACGACCGAGATTAAAAAATGTAGCATCCCATGTTTCACCCTTTAGAATTGCAACTTTAATCTCAGCCATCCGATCCATGATCAGACGGTTGAAGAGAAACATACGCCACGATGCAAGCTACATTGTGACAAGTTAAAGACCCAATCTCATGCCATGTGAAAAGCGCATGTCGCATTAGTGGCCCACATGGCACCGCCGGGATTAAACATATAATTAGGCTTTTTTAATTATTATTTAATCAACAAACCTTCCTAAATTCATATCTAATTCTAGAAAAATCAAACATATATGAGAAAAATTGCATTGGAAAGATAATTGAACATAGAATATTTTAAAATTGATTTTAATTAATTTTGAATAGTTCTTTTCTCTAAATTTAGGTTTTATTAGGAATGTTATTATGCTAATTACCCTTTAATTAATCCTAAACTTCTTGTGAATAATTAGTGGGATGACTCCTACCACCCCTAATTTTCTTGGGATTTATTGGTTGCTTAATTAGGGGAATTGTTAGCTCATTCCTTAATCACTCCCTTAATATAATTAAGATTAATTAAAGGTATAATTAGTGGTTTAACCCTCTGATTGAGTCAATTAAAATTTGATTAAGTGAATATGAGGTTGGGAGTAATTTTGAGATACTTTCCTCAAGATATTTTCTAAACCCCTTTTCTTTCTTAATCCATCTTAAGGGTAATTTACTAATTACCCCTTAATAAATTTCATAAAATTCTAAAACTTTCTAGAACTTGATTAATCTTTTCGGGTAGATGCTTAGGTGTCTAAGAGCCTAAGTACAATTAAAGAAATCAAAATCCAACTCACATGGTTATGAAAGTACTTAAGTTAAACCCCTTAGTTTAATTAATCATTAATCATGAGCCAAATGCATTAAGCACTTTATTACTAGGTGTGTTTAAAATTCCTTGTGTGATTTTATGTCATCTCATCTCATCATAATTATTTGATTAACTATGCTAAGGTGGTATAGGTAAGGGGTAATTAACACACTTAATTCATACCTTAACCTAATCAAAAATAGAAAATGGATCTAATCATCTAAAATTGAATTTAGATATCATACATGTGGGAATGGGTTAGGAACAGCAAATCACCTCACATTTCTCAAATTAAATCAAACTCAAAATAAAATCAAACCTTCTTTAAAAAACAACTTGATTTGTTTTAAGCTCTTATTTCATAAGATTGTCTTTAGGAATTAATTAGGGTGGATGAATTTACATTGCTTTCATCAATTGATTTCTTTCCTAGCATGCTAAATGTGTATGTCATATGGATTTCATGCATTCATGCCTTTCAAAAATAAAACTAAAATGAAAATGTTTTCTTTATGTCAAATTGCATGTTTTGGCTAAAATAAAAGTATGAATGGCTATTAACATTATTAAATTCCAAATTATTTTCAAAATATATGAATCAATTACCAAAACTGAAAGTGTGTTACTTATATTTTATTTATAAGTTTGCATGTGAATATAAAAATGTGTCTTATGTTTGCTTCCTTTCTTTCCTCTTAACATAGATTTAATAAGATTTGCAAAGTGTATAGTTCTTTAAAAGAACATAACATTTGCTCAAATCTACTCTTATCCCCTTCCATGTTATAACCTAAGAAGGATCTTCGTATTCACACATATAAATTGCATAAATAAATCAAATAATAATGTATAACATTTTGCATTCTTTTTTTCGATTCATTTCTTTTGTACATATGCTTGTATTTAAGGAAAGTGGTGTATTAGTCATGACAACCCTGGAGTTGTGAGGCTTTAATTGGTCTATCTTACATCTTAAATAACAATGGCAATGCACTCACTTATGCCTTTCATACATTCATGTGTGCATGTGAAAATTGGATAAGAAACTCCCTTTTCTACTTAATGAAAATCATGCATCATAAGCATTCAAATTTTCTTATGTAATTTATTTAGCATTCATCATAAAGTATGGTAAACATTCCCATTTGATGTGTATAGATATGCTTAGGATTCATCCATGTGCATGTTATACATGTTGGGAAAGAAATCAAGTGATGTGTGTTTTGTGATGTTAATTCACTTTACTTAATATTAAAATACCTTTCTTTTGAATAGGCTTGTTTAGAGTTGTTCTAAACTTAAGATTAATTAAAAACATAATAAAATATTCACTAAAAAAATAAAATATGAATCTACTTTAGAAATTACTTAAGGTAGGGAAGGAAAGAGTAGTTTTTTTCTTCTCTTTCCCTCTCTTTATAACCTAGTAATTAATTGTAGGATTCAATTGAACCAAATCAAAACAAAAAATAAAATCAACCCAAGATAACTAAACAACTTAAATGAAACCCCCCTCTAAGTTGAACACTCTTCAAACTTAGAAAACTCTAACTTAAAGCCATAGCTAAGCATACTACATAATCCTTAAAAGCCCACACATTAGGCTAAGTCACCACTTCTAGCTTTAGATTAGGGCGGTGCATGGTTTGATGTTTGCTTTTATTTTTTGATTTTTTGTTTTAGTCTGGATGTTAGGGTGTATGTTCATAGACTGAATGGTAGGGTGATCTTAGTCTAACCATTGTCTTCTGCAGGGGATTGTGCTCAAGGGGCACTGTAATAAATAAAAATATAAATCTTTTTACTATGCAAGTGCTTATACCCTTAAGCATAATCCAATAGGTCAAGTGGACTTAGTCACCCATGTGTGGGGTGTTAAGTTTAAGTCCAATATACATGCTTGGGATTTGTATGGTTTGTTTTATCTAATCTCTTGTGGTGTAGTTAGATTTCCATTTTCCCTTTTCATGTAATTTTTGGCAATTAGATTTTAGAATGATTGTTATGGGTTAGGATGAGCATTGGTCATAAGATCTCATCTTATGTATGTGAAGCCTTTAGCATCCACATTCCAACTATCCAAAGAAGGAATCAAAGAATAAAGAAGAAAGAAGAAAGAAGAAATGAAAAATGGAGAAATGAAGCTTGAAGGCCCCCATAACATGAATTTCCTTACTTGATTGTAAATTAATTCATTTGTAATTTGGGTGGTATAAGTGTAGAGCTCCCAATTTGTTTTTTTTTGTGCGTGGTGCCCAATCACAAATCTCTTATTCTTTTACATTAGCTTTATAAAGTGATTGATGATTTGTTTAGCTTGTGCATTAAGATGGCATCCTTTTCCTAGTTTCTTTCTTGCTTGATGTATGGCCTGGATGAATATTAAGTTCTTAGGGGAAAATAAATCTTTTACCAAATTAATCAAGTCAAAAGGAAAAATAAACAACTCATAACCTCACTTAAAGCCTAAGTTAAAATCAAGATAAAAGAATTAGCAACCCTTATGGATGAGTATTTCTTTTATAATATCATGCACAAAAGCATCTTATTTCACTCTTGATTAGAGGGCTTCCACCTTGCCAGAAATTTGGCTTGACCTTTGAGAGCCATGGTGGAACCACACCTCCTCCTTCTCACGATTTTAGCCAATAATCTTCTCATACATTAGGTATATGAATCCTATAATTCTGAGTCAAAATGATCGTCCAAAAATGAAAATAATATGTAATATGTTTTACATTAGATCTAGGTCATTTTTCAGGCATTTACATGATCTATTCTCTAAGGGAGTGAGTTTAAGGACTTAGTCTCTTTCTAAATAAATAATAGCCTAGCTATCTTGCATAAAGCATATGACTTGCCTACATGAATTTAAAATCATAGGCGGAGTTAATTAGCGGCCACCCCTAGGCAATTTTAAGTCCAAGCAGTCGAATGGTTTAATCTCTCTTATGGAGGTAAACCATATACCTAATTTTTCCTTAGATTTAGGTTATGCTTTTTGCCCTCACCAAAGCTCCATAGATTTAGGTTCTGAGATTGCTTCTCCATTTTGTGGGCCATAAGTGTAAATCCTCACCTCCTAGGCATTTTCATAATCTTGTGTTGTGGACTCATAAGCCCTAAATTTTTAATAAAAAATTCAACTCAAATAAATTAAATCAATTTCAAAAATGTAAAGCCCAACCATAGGATAGTTTGAGATGCTCGCTAGGTTTCCTATCATCGTGAGCATCTCCTACTTATCTTCATTTGGCATAATATCTCCCTCTCTGACTAATCCCATTTGATCTTCCAAAATAAACTAATAATAGTCCTACCTATTGCAATCTTTAGAGAATCATTTACCAATCAGTGTATTCCAAAGGAATCCCTTCATTAGGATGTAATTAACTGTGGGGCTTTCCAGGGAACTTAACAAACCCAATTTAAAATAAACCCTGCTTTACTTTTCTTTGTAAAGTAGGGGAAGAAACTCTGGAACACATGCAAACCCATTGTCCTTAGGAGTCCTTGTTTAGGTGATTAGGTCCATTGTAGGATAATGACTTCTATCTTTCTAGAAAGTACACTTCTCCTCAATTTTGTATCTGATCACCTTAATAAGAACATCTGTGGATCTACGTGGTGTCCAAATGCATAAAAAAAAGAAAGTATATTTCTATCTTCATTTTATCCTGTATAGAGTGAAGATGGAAGTACACATTTCTTTTAAAGAAATTGAACATTTTTCACCACACATCTAGCTATCTTGCAATTCATAAGAGAACTACATGATTTTAAAATCATAGGAGGAGTTAGGCCACGGCTTATAAGTCCAAAAGTCAGACAATTTATTCTCACTTGTGGAGGTAAACCCTTATGTCCACCTGTCGCTTAGATTTAGGTCACATTAAAGCTCCCTAGATTTAGGATCTGAGTTAGTTATTTCCTTTGGGCTACAAGCATAAATCCTCACCTCTTAAGCATTCCGACAACCTTGTGTTGGTTGATTATAAGCCTTAGTAATCTATTTAAATTTCAACTCAAAATATATAAATCTTCTCAATTCAAAATTATAAAGCCTAATCATAGGATAGATTGGAATGCTCACTAGGCTTCCTAGTATCATGAGCATTTCTTACTTATTTCATTTGGATTCCAAAATTAAGTCTTCTCCTTGAGCTTTCCTAATTGATTTTCCAAATAAAACCAATATTTTGAAAGTCTAACCTTGAAATTTTTGGAGATGATAATTGTCTACTTTAATCGAGAGTATTCTTAAAAAATTTTATTTCTTAAGATATAATTAACTATGGAGGCTTGCCTCCAATTGGAACATAAGAACCTAGTTTAATATAAACCTTGCTTTATTCATCCATATAAAGTAGGAAAAAAATCTCTCGTACATTCGAAGACCCATCATGCCTTAGGAGTCTTTATTACGTGATTAGGTCCATTGTGATGTCTCTATCTTTCAAGATAGTATATCATACCTCAATGTTATACTCGATCACCTCAAAAGTACCCCACTTACATCCAAAAAAATAAACACCATAAAACCCTCTAACCTTATTTATTGAATTCTCAACATCATCCTTTCTTTTGAGTTTGGAGATGCCAATCCTCAAGGAGGCAAGGGTTCTTAGACTCATAATGTTGATTGATACACCTGGGTCAACCAAAATTCTAGATAGCATGTATCGCCAATCTCCACTATAATGTAAGCGCTTCTACTCTGCCTCTTTAAGAGTAAGTCTTCATCATTGAATGTAATAAGATATCCTTAGTGCCTCCCCTAGTTAGTTAGCTATGCATATCTCTAGATCAATTAAGGCCTTGATTAGAGATTTCCTCATCTCTTTGTATAAGACAAGGGTGTGGTATATGCAACTTTTAAAACTTCTAAGGTGAGCTAGAGTGTTTAGCTTTAGGTTTGGGGTTTTTGTAAGGTTTAGGTTTAGGGTTAGGTTTAGGTTTTAGGTTTTGGGTTTAGGGTTTAGTGTTAAGGTTTAGTGTTTAAGTTTTAGTGTTTAGGGTTTAGGGTTTAGGGTTTGGGGCTTGAGTATAGGTTTAGGTTAGTTTAGGTTTAGGTCCCATAGCATTTAATACAATTATAATTATTCTTTCATATTCAAGGTTGAATAAGAGACACCTAAACCCTAAATCCTAAACTAACCCTAACCTAAACCCTAAACCCTCACCTCAAAGAAACCCAATTTAAACTAAACTAACCTAAGCCATAAACTAAACCTAAATTATAAATCAAACTAAATTTAACTTAAACCTAAAACCTAAACTAACCCTAAAACCTGCAACCAAATATTAAACCTTAAACCAGAACCTAAACCCTAAAGAAATAAACCTAAACCTAAATACTAAACCTAACCTAAACCTAAACTAAACCTAAACCCTAAACCCTAAACCCTAAACCCTAAACTGAAACCTAAAATCAAACTTAAACTAACAAAACCTAAAATAAATAAAATTAAATTATAAAACCTAAACAAACCCTAAACCCAAAAAATAAATAAAATAAACTAATAAAAATACCTAAATAAAATATATAAAATTAAAATAAAACTAAAATAAATAACATAAACAAAATAAAATAAACTAAATAAACTAAATAAAGTGAAATGTTGAATCTAAATTATTTTTTGTTAAAAAAACTAAAAATAAACTGAACTACTGAAAACCTAAACCTTAAACCTAAATTTAAATTTAAACTAAACCCTAAACCCCTAAACCATAAACCCTAAACCCTAAACCATAAACCCTAAACCCTAAACCCTAAATTATAAACCCTAAACCTTAACCCCAAAAGCCATAAAAACATAAATCCTAAACCCCAAACCCTAAACCATGAACTAACCTAAACCTTAAACTAACCCTAAACCCTAAGAAATGCTAAAACCTAAACCTAAACAAAATGAGCAAAGATAAAATTAATAAACAATATAAATAAAATAAACATAAACTAAAACCTAAAACCTAAACCCAAACCTAAACCTAGAAAAAATAAAAAATAAAAACTATACTAAAATAAATAAATAAAAACCCAAAAAAAACTAAAAAATAAAAAGCCTAAATAAGATAAAAAATAAACCTAAAATAAAATAAAATAAACCTAAAATAAAATAAAATAAACTAAAAAAACCTAAAGAAATAAAATAAAACTAAACCTAAACTAAAAACCTAAACCTAAAATAAAATAAAATAAACTTAAACCTAAACTAAAGAAAATTAAACTAAAATAAATAAACCTAAACTTAAATAAAAAATAAACTAAACCTAAACCTAAACCTAACCTAAATAAAATATAATAAATTAAAATGAACCTAAACTTAAACTAAAAATAAAACCTAAAAATAAACCTCAAATAAAACCTAAAACCTAAACCTAAGAAAATAAAATAAAGCCTAAACCTAAACCTAAATAAAAAATTAAACCTAAACCTAAAAAATAAAATAAAAACCTAAACCTAAACCTAAAAAAAAAAAACTTAAACCTAAAAAAGAAAATAAAAATAAAACTCAACAAAAAAAAACATAAACCTAAACCTAAAACTAAAAAATAAACTAAAATAAAAAGACTAAACTAAAATAAATAAATCTAAAATAGATAAACTAAACTAAATAAAAATAAAAAATCAACATAAATAAATAAAATAAAATAAACTAAAATAAATAAAAAATAAACTAAATAAATAAAAGAGGAAATGTTGAATATGAATTTGTTCTCTATTTAAAGAAAACCCAAACCCTAAACTAAAATCAACCACAAACCAACCAAACCTTAAACCCTAAACCTAAATCCTCAAAACCCTAAACCCTAAACCCTAAACCCTAAAACCTAAACCCCACCTAAACCCTAAACCCTAAACCTAAACCCAAAGAAACCTAAACTCACCCAAACCTAAACCACAAACCCTAAACCGCAACCTAAACCATAAACATTAAAGATAAAACCATCAAACTAAATAAAACCTAAAAATAAATTAAATTAAAAATTTAAACCAAAAAATGAAATAATAAAATAAAATAAAATAAAACATAAACTAAAACCTAAACTATACCTAAACCTAAACATAAACTTAAAAAAAAAAAAAAAAAAACTAATCTAATAAAATAAATAAAACCTAAACTAAACTAAAAAATAAAAACTTAAATAAAATCAAACTAAACCTAATAAAAAAAACAAACCTAAAATAAAAAAAAATAAAACTAAGTTAACCCAAATAATAACTAAAAAATAAAAACCTAAACCCTAAACTAAATAAAGAATCAAACCTAAAATAAAAAATAAAAAAAATAAACATAAAACTAAACTATAAACAAAAACCTATACCTAAACCTAAAATAAATTAAACCTAAACCTAAACCCAAACTAAATAAAACAAAAATAAACTAAAAATAAACCTAAACTATATAAACCTAAAATAAAACCTAAACCTAAACCCAAAAAAACATAAACTAAAGCAAACTAAACATAATAAAAATAAAACTAAAACCTAAAAAATAAAATATAAAAAACTAAACTAAAATAAAGAAAATCAAACCCAAACATAAAAAAATATATTAAAAATAAAACCAAAGAAAAATAAATAAACCTAAAATAAATAAACTAAACTAAATAATAAAATCAAAATAAAATAAAATCAACTAAATAAAAAACTAAATAAAACTAAATGAGTTTTTTTTCAAAAAATAATAAAAATTTAAAAATAAAACCAACAAACAAACCCTAAAACTAACCTAATCCCTAAACCATCTAAAATTCTAAACCCTAAAATCCCAAAACCCTTATCACCAAACCAAACCATAAAAAACCCAAACTCCCAAACCCTAAACAAAAAAACAACCCTACATAAACCTAAACCAAACCCCAAAACCTAAAAGCAGAACTAACCCTAAACCCTAAACTAAATTTTAACCCCAAAACCTAAAACCCAAATAAAGCCTCAAAATTTAATAAAAAATAAAACCCAAAGAAATTAATTAAAAAAAATAAAATTAATAAAAAAAACTAAAATCAAATCCTAAAGTTGCTAAACCTAAACTTAAACCTAAACCTGATAAAAATAAAAATAAAAAACAAAACTAAAATAAAGGAAAACCTAAACTAAACTAAATAAAAATAAAATAAACCTAAAAATAAAAAACTTAAATAATAAAAAATGAAATGTAAAATAAAAAAGTAATAAACCTAATAAAAATAAAAAACTAAATAAAAACTAAACCTAAAAAAAAAATAAAATAAAAAATAAAATAAAACCAAAGCTAAAAAAAAACTAAACCTAAAATAAACAAAATAAAATAAACCTAAATTAAACTAAAATAAAGAAAACCTAAACCTAAACCTAAAATAAACTAAAGCTAAACTCTAAAGTAAATAAAATAAGTTAAAATAAACTTAAACCTAAACTAAAAATAAAACCTAAAATATAAACTATAAACTTAAACTTTAAAAAGTAAACAAAACCTAAACTAAACCTAAACCTAAAAAATAAAAAAAATAAAGCCTAATCCTAAAATATAATAAAAATAAACTAAAAATAAACAACATAAACCTAAACCTAACAAATATACTAAAATAAATGAACCTAAATAAATAAGCTAAACTAAATAAAATTAAAAGATAAATCAAAATAAAAATAAAAAATAAAACAAACAAAAATAAAAAAAATAAAATAAATAGAGAGGCTAGAACAAAGTTAGAACATCAACAACAACCATTAACCAAATACCCATCTAAGCTCCAAACCAAGGAAAATCAACCAACCATCGAAGCACCACCAATGCCAATTAATAGAGAAATAAAACAAAACCAAGATAAGAGCCCCGCCAAAGTCCCAAAGAACAAGCACTCACCAAGCCAAACAGGTGAGCAACCAAATGACTAAGCCGAATTGAAACCATCAACTGAAGGAAACATAAGCTGCACCTAGTGCAAATCATTAGAAGACAAAACAACCACACAAAAGGGCACAAAATGAAACCACCAAGCACTAGAAACCAAAAAGTCCAATCCAAAAGAATCAACAAAGGTTCAGCCGGCATAGTAAAAGGCTCTAGCAAATTATCGAGTTCAAGTTTTAGTTTATGGTTTAGCATTTCAGGTTTTTTTTTAATAGAGTAAATTCAGATTCAACATTTCTTCTTTTTGATTTCCTCAACCAAGTAACACACTAAGTTCTCTAAGACACAAGTGGTTGTTGGCTTAAAGAGCCTCATATTCAATTTGATCAATTTTGATGATAAAAAATGAATGCTTGGATGTTCTAATGTATGTTTTATGTGCTTCAGATATATTAATTGCTAATTACATATCCAATACATCTCATAATATTTTTGAGGAAATTGCAAGAATAGAAGAATGAAAGATAGATCAAAATGGATAATGTGAAGGTGAAGGTATAATATTTTAGTTTATATGAATTTATAACTATCTTAGAAATTCATATGAGTTCATTAGCATGAATCAATTTTCTCATGACTTAACATATTATTTTTATTTATTTTAAATAATGATAATGAGGTTAATTTATATAAATATTTATCTAATTAACATTGAATTATATGTTTCATACATAGCATTTGAATAGTCAAAATAATATATGATAATAAATTATGACTATTAAGTGTAAATAGTTAATATATTTAATATAATTAAATATTTTAATTTGATTTTAAGGTTATATGATAACTAACATATGTATGATTATATATAAATTATATCATAATGTTTAAATGTCATATTTCAAAATTAACAAAAATATGTGAAATTTTGTATTTTAGCCAAAGTCATTTTATAATCAAGGAATTAATATCTGATTTCATATCCAACGGATTCCTTGGAATATTTTCCTTTAAGCAAAGAGTAACCTAATAGCATCTATTCTTGCTACAGGTGCAAAAGGTTCTTCAAAATCTATACCTTCAACTTGTGTGCTTCCTTGTGTAACTAACCTAGCTTCATTTATAACAATACAACCTAAATCATTTACCTTATTCCTGAAGACCCATTTTGTTCCAATGACATTTTGATCTTGGGGTCTTGGGACTAATTCCCAAACATCATTTCTTACAGATTGATTCAAGTCCTCTTCCATAGCAATTATCCAAAAATTATCTTTTAATGCTTCTTCTAAATTTTTGGGTTCAACCTCAAATAAAAATGATAAATGATCTACAACCTCTCTACTATGTTTTCTGGTCATAACTCCTTTTGAAGGATCTCCTATAATTAGTTCCTTTGGATGATTTTTATTATATTTCCATTCTTTAGGTGATGAATCATCCACATTATCTTCTAAAGATATTTTCTATAAATTATCAATCTCTTCATCAATCACTTCATTTCTAATGGGATCAATTAAATTTTCATAAAAAATAACATGTATTGATTCTTCTACAATCATTTTTCTCTTATTTAAAACTTTATAAGCTCTTCTAGAAAGAGATTATCCTAAGAAAAATACCATCATCTGATTTACAATCAAACTTACCTAAATGATCTTTTCCATTATTCAAAATAAAGCATTTACATCCAAATACATGAAAGTGTTCAATCTTAGGTTTCTTTCCAAAAAATAATTCATAGGGTGTCTTCTTTAAAATTAGTCTAAAATAGATCTTATTCATCACATAACATGTAGCATTTACTACTTTTGCCCAAAAATATTTTGGCAATTTATACTCATCAGCGTAGATCTACTTAATTCAATTAATATTCTATTTTTTTTCTCTACTACTCCATTTTGTTGGGGAGTTCTAGTGCAAAAAAATTATGTCTAATCCCATGTTAATCACAATAATTCTCAAATAATTTATTTTCAAATTTGCCACCATGATCAGTTTGAACCCTAATAATCAAAAAGCCTTGTTCTCTTTCAATATATTTAGAAAACTTTCTAAACTCTCCAAAAACATCATCCTTGTAAGTTACAAACAAACCCAAGTATATCTAAAGAAATCATCAACAATCATAAAACCATAATTTTTTCCAACTAAGCTAGTGGTGCTAATTGGACCAAATAAATCCATGTGCAATAATTCTAGAGGTCTAGAAGTAGAAACAATATTTTTACTTTTAAATGAGCTTCTAGAATGCTTACCATGAATACAAGCATCACAAACATAGTTTGAATGAAAATTTAATTTAGGCAATCCAACTACTAAATCAAGTTTAGCAATTTTATTGAGTATGTGCATGTTAATATGACATTGTCACCTATGCTAAAACCATATATCATCATGAGTGCTTTTAGAACAAAGTAAATTCAAATTCACATCATGAAAGCTATCTAAATCAATGACATAAATATTTTTATGTCTTTGTCCTACTAATAAGACATTTTCATTATTTTTTATAATACAATATGATGAATGAAATACTACATTCAAACCTTTATCACATAATTGACTAATGAAATTAAATTATGTTTTAATCCTTCTACTAGAAAAACTTTATCTAGAGTGATAGAATTCTTACAAATAGAACCAATGCCAATGATCTTTCCCTTTGCATTATCTCCATATGTAACAAATCCTCCATCACTTGATTCTAAAGTTGTGAATTTATCTTTATCTCCCATCATATGTCTTGAACATCCACTATCCAAGTACCACATGAATTCTTTGATTTTGCTTTGAAGGCATTCCTATAAAAAAAAATCACATGTTAACTTTGGAACCCAAACCTCTTTGGGTTCACTTTCTAAATTTGAAGCAAGATATATAGCATGTGTGGTTTGTGTAGTGCTTGTACCTTTTGGTACCCATACATAAGATGATTGCTTAGTGTTTTGTAATTTATGTGCATAACAATCAAATGAAATATGCCCATTTCTATCACAATAGTTGCACCAAACCTTAGTGTTTGCATACGGCTTAGCACGATAATTATAAGGTATATAAGTGGGATATGTGTATCATGCAAATAATTTTTATTCAATGTTTTACTTGATGAAGCATTATAATGAACTTGTGATTTCAAACATAATTCTAATCTTGCTTTTGACAAGATATTGTCTCTTTCAAGTTTACATACAAGTAAGGAACAATTTAATAAAGAATTTTTTTTACTTTTAAATTATTACATTTATTTTAAATCATAAAAATGCATATCTACATTTTATGTTCTTTTCTAAAGTTTTGTATTTTCTTTATAATTTTTATATTTAATAACTAATAATTAAAAGCATCATCTAATTCATCATAAGATATATCATTACATACCTCTTGAGAATCGAATAGAATTTTGTATTTTAGGCAAAGTCACAATAGTTACTCCAAATCCTTTAATTTGATAAGTTTCTTCAATCATTTTTTTGTGAAAAACTCTTGTGATAGTTTGCATGATTTATTTCAACTTGTTGAAATTTTTATCTTTCTACAAATTTCTTTTGGTTTCTTGAAATATTTATTCATTAGTCATATTTGAAATATTATTTATTCTTAGATCTATTTTAGAAGTATATTTTAAGCATTTCACATTAATTTATTGTGCTAAAATTATTTTTATATTTGACAGATCTCTCTTTTTAATTAAAAGCTTACTAGTTTACTTAAATTTACCATATACTAATCTTATTTAAGTATTTTGTGATTAGTTCATTAATTAAAAGCTTCATTTTGGTTAAAATAAAATAAATTATTGCTGGAATTTTATAGTATATGGTAGATCTATTTTAAATCAGGTTTTTTTATCAAAATAAAAATTTATAAAAAATTAAATTATTTTATTTCTCACTTATCATTTTATTTCAACTAGTATCCTTTATTTTAAAATTTTTATCTTGCTAAAATTTAGTAAATCTTATTATTTTCGTTGTTTAAGAATTAAGAAAAAGGAAGTTTAGTAGAAAGTTAATCTTTCTTATACTATTATATACATACTAGTTATAGTTTCTCTTAACCTTAAAATTATTCCTTGCTGAAATTTAACTTATTGTGCAATAGACTGAATTTATTTTGAAATCAATTTTATTTTAATTAATCTACCAAATAACATAAACATCTTAGTAAGATCTCTTTAAGATATTTATTTAATATTTTTTTATCAAACTTAAGTGAGTAATATATCTTGATAAATTAGTAAGTTACAAAGTGATCATTTATAAGTTGTGAGATCACTTTTTGAATTGGATAGCTTGGTATATTTGTGAGAGATATATTTTATCAAAATTTGTTTATTTATATTTTTCTTTTTGTGTTGTAAAATTTACATTGGGGTTGTACTCGCTCCTTTGTAGGAGAGTACATATATTTTCTAGGGGTTGTACTTCAGTATAGGAGAGTACTATTTATAAACTATCTTGCATTTAGTGGTTTTCTAGCGTGGGTAGTGGATTAGGCGATTTTGGGGTTTGAACCAATAAAATTTTATGCCTATTATCTTTCTTTACTTTATTGTACTTTTATTTTCATTAAATTATATCTCGGTCATTATAAAATCAAAATTAATTTTCTCCTAAAACTTAAAATTTAATATTTAACTTTAAAATTTTTAATATCACCCAATTCACTCTTGGTGCTATAGTGACTCATAGTGGTGACATAGATCAAAAATGAGCACGCATAGAGCAAATGAAAAATCTTAGATAACGAGAATTATTTCTACTATAAAGAGACAGTTCCATAAGTAGTAGATCAGATCGATCATTCTTCAGTTTCTCTAGTTCCCATCAAAACCACCATAGCCTCTCGAGTAGTGGGCTCCACCATCATATCCTCGATCTCTCCCTCCTCCACCACCACAGTTGTAACCTCTATCACTCTTCTCGCCTCCGTAACCACCAATGCTCGGACGACCACCTCCATATCCACCAGCACTAATAGATCCCCCACCACTAAAGTAATAATCCCCCATGATTAAAGCAATAATCTAAATGAAGCATGGTTGATGGTCATGTTCCTGCCGTCAAGGTTCTGCCCATTCATAAGGTTTACATTTAAGTTTAGGTTTATTAGGTTTTAGGGTTTAGGTTTGTTTTTTTAATTTATTTAATTACTTTAGGTTTAGGTTTATAGTTTGGGGTTTAAAGTTTAGGGTTTAGGGTTAGGGTTTAGGGTTTAGGGTTTAGGGTTTAGGGTTTAGCATTTTAGGGTTTATCCTTTTAGGGTTTAGGGTTTAGGGTTTAGTTTTTATTTTAGGATTTAGTGTTTACAATTTAGTTTAAGGTTTTAAAAATATTACAAATTGGTAGGTTTAGGTTTATTTAGTATATTTAGTTTACTTTATTTTATTTTTATTTAAGTTTATCTTTTATTTTATTTAGTTTATTTTTTTTTTATTTTAGTTTAAGTTTTTTATTTTAGTTTTTTTTAGGTTTAGTTTAGTTTATTTTTTTATGATATTTTATTTTATTCTTTAGGTTTAGGTTTTATTTTTTCATTTTAGGTTTAGGTTTAGGATTTTATTTTATTTCTTTAGGTTTAAGTTTTAGGATTTTATTTCAGGTTTATTTTTTGGTTTTATTTTTTAGTTTTTGATTAGGTTTATTTTTAGTTTATTTTATTTTATTTAATTTAGGTTTTAAGTTTAAGTCTAGTTTATTTTAAGTTTATGTTTAAGTTTTATTTATTTTAGTTTAGTTTATTTTAGTTTAGGTTTAGGTTTATTTTATTTTATTTATTTTATCTTTATTTTAATTTTAGGCATTTCTTTTAGTTTAGGGTTTAGG
This sequence comes from Cymbidium sinense, assembly GCA_021442155.1. Classification (NCBI taxonomy): domain Eukaryota; kingdom Viridiplantae; phylum Streptophyta; class Magnoliopsida; order Asparagales; family Orchidaceae; genus Cymbidium; species Cymbidium sinense. The sequence continues at coordinate 82,656 of JAKCPB010002173.1, read as the reverse complement.
TTTTAATTTTTATTTATTTTTAGGTTTTATTTTTAGGTTTATTTTTAGGTTTTATTTTTAAGTTTATTTTTGAGGTTTAGGTTTTTATTTAGTTTTTATTTTATTTAAGTTTTTTATTTTTAGGTTTATTTTATTTTTTAGTTTAGTTTAGGATTTTATTTATTTTATTATATTTTATTTTTAGGTTTAGGTTTTAGTTTAGGTTATTATTTTATTTTATTTAGGTTTAAGTTTTTTTTATTTTATCTTTAGGTCTTATTTATAGTTTAGGTTTTAGATTTAGGGTTTAGGGTTTAACTTAGGGTTTAGTGTTTGGGATTATAGTTTAGGGTTTTAGGGTTTAGGGTTTTAAAGTTTAGGTTTAGGTTAGGGTTTAGAGATGTGTTTAGATTTAGTGTTTAAGCTTTAGTTTATGGTTTTAGGGTTTGGAGGGTAGGTTACCAGGGGTTGGGGTATTAGATTAGTGTTTAGGATTTTTTAGGACAATTTAGTTTTAGGATTTAGGTTTTAGGGTTTGGCTGTTTTTGTTTAGTGGAAGTGAGGGTAGGGGTTAGGTTTAACCATGGTTTTGAGTTTTAGTGTTTAGGGTTTGGTGTTTAGGGTTTAGGGTTTAGGGTTTAGTGTTTAGGTTTTAGTGTTTAAGTTTTTTAGGGAGTAATTAGTTTGGGTTTAGGTTTAGTTTAAGATTTAGGGTTTTTAGGTTGTTTAGGGTTTTTAAATTAAGTAAACCCATGTGTTTTGGTTTATTTAGTTTATTTTATATTTATTTAGGTTTGTTTTAATTTAATTAGTTTAGTTTATTTATTTTATTTTATTTATTTTATTTTATTTTTGTTTATTTTATTTTTATTAAGTTTAAGTTTTTTTTGGTTTAAGCATCTTTTTTATTATTTATTTTATTTGGTTTATGTCCAGGTTTATTTTTTAGGTTTAAGTTTTTATTTTATTTAATTTTAGTTTATTTTGTTTTTTTATGTTTAGTTTTTATTTTATTTAGGTTTTTTTGTTAGGTTTATTTTATTTTTAAGTGCAGTTTAGATTTTATTTTAGTTTACTTTTATTAGTTTATTTTTTATTTTTAGTTTTAAGTTTAGGTTTAGGTTTTAGTTTTTGCTTTTATTTTATTTTATTTTTTATTTTATTTAGGGTTACCTTTTTGTAAATTTTATTTTTAGGTTTTATTTAATTTAGGTTTAGGTTTTTAGGTTTTTAGGTTTTTAGGGTTTAAAGTTTAGGGTTTAGTGTTTAGACTTTAGGATTTAGGGTTTATGATTTTGGGTTTAAGGTTTAGGGTTAGCTTAGTGTTTAGGGTTTTTTTTAAATTAAGTAAAGCAATAGGTTTAGATTTATTTAGTTTATTTTTTATTTATTTTACTTTATTTTATTTTTTATTTTTATTTAGTTTAGTTTATTTATTTCAATTTATGTTTTTTATTTTAGTTTATTTTTTAGATTTAGGTTTAGATTTAGGTTTATTTTTTTAGTTGAGTTTTATTTTTCTTTTATTTTTAATGTTTAGGTTTTATTTTATATTTTTATATTTAGGTTTTTATTTTATTTTTTTAGGTTTAGGTTTTAGGTTTTCATTTTAGGCTTATTTTTAGGTTTTATTTATTAGATTTTACTTTATTAATTTTTGGTTTATTTTAGTTTTAGGTTTAGATTTAAGTTTTATTTATTTTAGTTTAGTATATTTTAGAGTAGGTTTAGGTTTATTTCATGTTATTTATTTCATTTTTATTTTTGGTTTAGGTTTTTTTTTTTAGTTTAGGGTTTATGATTTATTTTTTATTTATTTTTTAGGTTTTATTTTCAAGTTTTATTTTTTAGGTTTAAGATTTTCTATTGCTTTTAGTTTATTTTAATTTAGGTTTATTTTACGTTTATTTTATTTTTATTTACATTTAGTTTTTATTTTATTTAGGTTTTTTATTCTTGAGTTTATTTTAGTTTTTTCTTATTTTGGTTTTGTTTATTTTAATTTAGGTTTAGGTTTTATTTATTTATTTTAGGTTTAAGTTTTTTTTTTGGGTTTAAGTTTTAATTTTTATTTATTTTTAGGTTTTACTTTTCAGTTTATTTTTTTGGTTTAGGCTTTTATTTAGGTTTTATTTTATTTTGTTTTAGGTTTATTTTATTTTATTTTACATTTAGGTTTTATTTTATTTAGGTTTTTTATGGTTTATTTTATTTTTAATTTAGTTTAGGTTTTATTTATTTTACTTTAATTTAGTTTTATTTTTTTATTTAATTTTATGTTTAGAGTTTAGGTTTAGGTTTTAGTTTAAGTTTGTCTTTATTTTATTTTATTAATAGTTTAGGTTTTCTTTATTTATTTTAATTTTTAGGTTTTATTTAGTTTAGGTTTTAGTTTTTAGGTTTTGGGTTTAGGTTATAGAGTTTAGGACTTAGGTTTAGTTTGGGGCTTAGATCAAGGTTTAGGTTTTAGTTTGAGGTTTATGATTTAGGGTTTTAAGTTTAGTTTAGGGTTTTAGGGTTTAATGATTATTTAGGATTTAGGGTTTAGTATTTAGTTTAGGGGGTTTAGTTAGGCTTAGGGTTTATAGTTTTAGGTTTAAGGTTTATGATTTAGTGTTTAGGGTTTAGGGTTTAGGGTTTAGAGTTTTAGGGTTTACGATTGGGTTTTGGGTTTATGGTTTGGAGTATAAAGTTTTAGGATTTAGGGTTTAGGTTTTATGGTTGTAAGTAGATTTAGGGTTTGTGGGTTTAAGTATAGGTTTGGGTTTTATTTTTCATTTTATTTTTTTTAATTTTTAAATTATTAGAAGGTTTATGTTTATTTAGTTTATTTTTTTTTATTTTAGTTTGTTTATTTTATTTTATTTTATTTAGTTTAGTTTAGTTTTTTTAATTTTAGTTTATTTTTTAAGTTTAGGTTTATGTTTATTTTATAGTTTAGTTTTATTTTTTATTTTATTTTTACCTTTAATTTTAATTTTATTTTTAGGTTTAGGTTTAGATTTTATTTATTTTTTTATTTTAAGTTTTAGATTTTTATTTTAGGTTTACTTTTAGGCTTTATTTTTTTTAGTTTAGGTTTAGGTTTATTTTTATTTTATTTTATTTTATTTAGTTTAGGTTTAGGTTTAAGTTTAGTTTATTTTTGGTTTAAATTTACATTTTATTTATTTTAGTTTAGGTTTAGGTTTAATTTATTTTTGTTTTAGGTTTAGGTATTTTTTTTAGTTTAAGGTAGATTTATTTTTTATTATTTAGGTTTTTTTAGTTTTTAGGTTTAAGTTTTTTATTTTTATTTTATTTTTAGTTTTATTTTATTTTATTTTAGGTTTAGTTTTAATTTTATTTAGTTTTCTTATTTTAGTTTAGTTTAGGTTTTTTATTTTCTTTAGGTCTTTAGGTTTTTTAAGTTTTAGTTTTAGTTTTATTTTTTTATTTTAGGTTTTATTTATTTTATTTTATTTTTTTTTTGTTTAGATTTAAGTTTTCTTCATGATTTTTTTTATTTTTAGGGTTTGGTAGGTTTGGTTGGGTTTTTTAGTTTTTTGGTTTTAGGGTTTAGGTTTTAGGGTTAAGTGGGTTTAGGGTTTAGGTTTAGGGTTTAGGGTTTAGTTTTAGGTTTAGTTTAGGTTTAGGGTTTTTAGATTTTATGATTTAGGGTTTATGGTTTAGGTTTTTTTTAGGGTTTATTTAGGTTATTAGGTTTATATTTTATGGTTTAGTGTTTATGTTTTATGTTTAGGTTTATGTTTAGTTTAGTTTTAGGTTTTTGGTTTTTTTAGAGAACAAATTTAGGTTAAATATTTCTTCTTTTGATTTCATCAAATAAGTAACACACCAAGTTTTCTAAGACACAAGCATAGATAAAAAAATGAGCACTCATAGAAAATCAAATATCAAAGATAGGAACTTCTCTATTATAAAGATATAGTTCCATCTAGATCAAATTAGTGTCTTCAATTTCTCTAGTTCCCATCAAAACCACCCCAACCTCTCGAGTAGCGGGATCCATCATCATATCCCCGATCTCCCACCTCTATAACTGCCATGGTTGTATCCTTCATTGCCTTTCCTTCCTCCATAACCACCACTACTCTGACCACCACCTCCATATCCACCGACCTCCGGATCCCCACCACCATCTTAATGGTATCCTTCGCCACCACTGCCATATCTAGAATGAGCCTGGTTGATGGTGATGTTCCTGCCATCAAGGTTCTACCCATTCTTAGGATTTAGGTTTATTTGGTTTTAGGGTTTAGGTTTAATTTTTAATTTATTTAGTTACTTTAGGTTTAGGTTTAGGGTTTAAGGTTTAGGGTGTAGGATTAGGGCTTAGGGTTTAGGGTTTAAGGATTAAGGTTTAGGATTTATGGTTTTTTTTTTTTAAGGGAAGCCCCATATAGGGGTATTTTATTGCCACAAAAAGAGGGTTACAAGGTCCTTAAAAGGGGATAAACTCCAAAACTACTGCTCAAAGAGCTACAAGCAGCCTAAGGAGTAAATCCCTTATCTAAGTACATCCAAGAGCAAGAGAAAGCATAAAAACAATCAAAAGATATAAGATGATTAACATAATAAGCTAAAGTAAGAATAAAGCCAATGCTCTTGACGATGTCGAAATGCATGGTAATCTGGAGCAGACCTGCAAAAGAAGGAGATAGAATCACCTGCAAAGTTATCATAAGGGGGAGATTAGAACAGTTAAGGTAATACAGACAAAAAGTTTGAGGAAAACAATATACTATGAGTATGTAAGTGAGGAATTGTGATAGAGAAGGCTCAAGCTCAATCACATCCTGTTGGGGCAGATGCAAGTATGAGCATCCAAACTTCAGCAAAAGGGTTACATCACATGAGCTACTACCGAACCAATAGGGAGTGAGATCATCACAGCCATCATAGCCAACAAACTGAGAAGGTAGCACCTTGTTGATATTCTTGTGAGCTTTGTTACACCAAACCTAAGCAAAATCATATCTAAAATATATATAGGTAATTGCTAATAGTCAAGGATAAGAGTCTCATTCAAGAAAATTATCATCAATATAGTCATCTTGACATGAGAATACATAAACATAAGAGTGAGCCATCTTAGCCAGAATTTCATGAATATCCATATCCAACAAAGAAATTAGTTCAGCATATAATCCCTCCACTAGAAAATTATAGAGGAGACAACTTGCTCAAACCAAGAAAACAACCCGTGAAACATTCCCTTTACAGACCAATAGCAACATTGTCCTTTTGATAGTCCGGATCAACAATCAATCCAGAACAAGACAAAGAAAAAAGGCAACAACATCCAAACAGAAGGGACTAAAGTGGTCATAATACCATTCTATCGAATGAACATCGCATAAACCGCACCAACGAAAAGAGGTAGCGGTGATGCATCAGAAAAAATAGGAGATAACCCATGCGGCATTCAAAAAAGCAACCAACAAACAAACAACAATACAGTATTGGAACCCGCCATAAGAAAAATCAACAATTGAATTGAAATGAGTCTCAACACTAAAATCCAGAAAATAGTAACAGTTAAGACAACAACATCCAAAATAGGAAGAAACAGCAAATTGGCCATAAAACTCCTCAATCAGTGTAGTCATGGCAATAATAAATAACCAAACAAATGAAGTGAGGCAACTGCTGGAACCAAGCCAAACAAAGTAACCTCATGCAATCAGGATTAAGAAACCAGCCAGTGAAAGGTAAATTAGTAAAATCCCAGCCTAAGCTATCACAAAAATTATAGTAGATTAAAGTACAGCAGCAGATTAATAGATAAAAGATAATGTCAGCACCCCAACAGAGACAAATCCGATCAGTGAAAATCAGAACATAAGGAACATTCATAACAGCAGCAACAATATCCTAATTCAGCCCACAATCCTTGCAAAAATACCCCACAGGCTTGCCATAATAACAATTATTGAGAGTATACAAACCATAGGTTAAGATCAAGTAGAATGATTAGAGTGATCTGCAATACTAAGACTAAAAGGGATACTATAGGTTAAGATAGTAGACAACTAATCGATAAACCAAATCCACAAACATCCAAAGTCTTAAAATATAACAACAAAACATCGACTATGGTACCTCTCAAACAAATGACACTCCAATCCAAGAAGGTAACAAAGACAAACCCAATAGATGCGATTACAATATAAACAATGACGTAAATATGATTCATGAACCCTAAATGAGCAACCCAAAAGAAATAATCCAATCAGAAAGTCACTCCCATTAGAGCAACTAATGCAACATTGTAAGCCACTAGAATATAAAATAAGAAGATGATTCCAAGTAGAGACATCATTACCAAGCAAGAATTTTAAGACAATAAAGGTCCAAAACCAGAACTTGCTAAGACAAGAGCTGCAAGATGGCAAAAACTAGCGAGGAAAACCGGAGAAGCAGGAAAAATCTGAAGCCCAACAAAGATTAAAACCAAATTAACAAATAAATCAACAAACAACCATTGAAAGAAACCTCAAAAAAAAAGTAATTAAACCCAATCCATTCTAGTACAAGGATTTGACCAAAATAACCATTAAAAGAGACGGGTAAGTTTTCTTCCTTGCGAAAAGCCGAGGTTAGGCATTATATAAGCAAGGACGTACTGCATGAAAGTCCCAAGCCCAATAGCCAACCAAAATCCTTTCAGCGTAAGTGTTGAAACCTCTATGAATTAGGCCTTTAAGAAAGAAAGAGTCCTAAGGAATGTAAGCATCAGCCAAAGAAATACTATAATCATCAAAATAAAAATTGCAACCAGCATAATGCACACTAATCCGTTGTCTAGAAGCAACATAGGTAGTAGCAATGCTCCAAGCCATATTGTCAGTGAGAAAAAATAGGTTAAAGAAGTTAATACTAAAATCTAAGCTCATCAAAATAGATAACTTCCTCCAAAGAATGGTTAATTCTCTCGTGTTTAGAAATGAATGTATCAATGAAATTAAATTCCCAAGTGGGATTGGTTATAAAACCAAGATAAAACACAAGGCTCAACTGGGTTCCAATTCAAGAGATTGATGTGCATATAGTTCAACATCTGTCCCATAATATTGTAAATGCCAAAAATAGAAATCTTCCAACTAAAGGAGAAGGGGTAAAGGCAACAAGTCATGGCAAAGAGCACAAGACAGCAATGATATCTATGAGGAGTATCCATAAAGAACACAAGGAAACAAAAAACTAGATAAGAGGAAGGTGAAGAGGAGAATTAGATTCTGAGGTAAGGAAGCCCATAATTGTCCAAGTTAACCAGACCACGCAAGTATTTGGGTAATGTAAATTGATCAAAGAAGATGATACTATCTAATCTCGCACCCGTGATTTGCAAGGTAATCAAGACAAAGCTACCTTCACGCCAAACATGAGTGATGGTAAAATTCAGAGAGAGAAGAGCCCTAGTTTGCTTGAGGAGGTATACAAACAAGAGTTGCTCATATTGGTAAGTCAAGGTCAATCAAGAGAAGAGCATCCACCTCTATCCAAATATTGAGCCGCCATTTTGAAGACAAATTTCTAGAGCTTTGTGGACTACCATAAGCTCGATAAGGGACAAGTCGGAAGTAAGGGGATAAGCAAATGCACATAGGACTATACCCTTAGAATCCTAAAATGCCTCCACAACCGAGCCATTATGAGAGACAGAGCCATCGATTAATTTTAATAATATGATCAAGAGGTTTTTTCCAAAACCATTCTATCATTTCGATAAAGGTCGGTCCGGAAGGTTGAGGCCCGTTTATTACACAGATTTACTTTTTAAAATATTTGTGATGAATTAAATTGGCTTTAAACAAGTCACAAATTTTGTTTTTAGTTCTAGTAATAATCCTCATGTGATTCATATGAATCCCACGATGTTTATTTCTGGTCCATTCATATGAACCAAATAAGAGTAATGGATTATGATTTTAATATGACCTTTAATTGTATTGTCAAAGTAAACTTCAAGAAGTTGATATAAAGTAAAAGAACAATTAAAATTGACAGTGTTGAATAGATCGTCATACCAAATCTAAATTTTAGAGGCAATAGCCCCATTAACAAAAACATGGTTAACATTCTCAATATGAGAACAACATTGACATTTAGAGGGTAAATAAAACCCTTTACCCCACAACAAAGAGTCAACAGAATATAGTTTTTAGGATATGCCAAGTTAGAACAGAGTAAGAAGAGGGATATTGTTATTCCAAATTTTGGAGAACACAATAGAAGAATCCGAGTGTCTTTAGTGTGAAGCCACACATTTTAAGGTTGAAATCCCCATTATGAGATAGCTTAAAGATAATCGATCATGATTGTTGGGATGATAGAAATATTAGTAATCATATTTAAGAAAGTGAAAGGAATAGAATCAAGAATCTTACTAGTGTTCCACTTGTGGTTTTGCGAATGAATTAACTCTAATAGAAGTGGAGTGAGTGTAGAGTAAGTCATCAATGGATCCACAACCCAGTTGTCTGCCAAAAGAAGGAATTGCGAGTTTATGCCCCAAAAATTAAAGATTCTGCATCCCATTTGAGAACAAAGTCTTCTCCACAGGAGAATCACCGATTTAAAGAGACAAATGAGAGGATGTTTACCGGCAATATTTAGAAGTCATGAAATTACCCAAAGACTATTTTTGCTCCTAAAATTCCACCAAAGTTTGTAGGAGAAGGCATTGATAACTTCTTTGATGGATTTACATCCCACCTCCCTCTTCAAGAGTACCACAACTTTTAGACCAAGATGACCGTGCATTCTTTTTAGAGGAGGTATTGGTTCCTAAAAATTTGTTTAAGAGACTCTCAATTCTATTGATGGTAGAGTTGGTAGGCACAATGGTTTGAAGAAGGTATATAGGCATGGAATTTAGAGTGCTCTTGATCAAGGTAAGCCTACCACCAAAGAGAGTAAATGAAATTCCCAAACCAAAATTTTGTTAGAAATTTTCTGAATTAGATCATCAAAAAGGTGTGATCTTTTTTGGCCTTTAAAAAGCAAAGTCCCAAGGTAATTAAGAGGAGTTGATTTTGCTTAAAATTAGTAATCGGATATTTGGTTAAGTCTATTAGGAGGAATCTTAGTTGAAGGAATAAAACCGCATTTTCCTTCATTAAGAAAAGACCACTAACTTACCAAAATCATTTAGAGGTTCTTAATGGTTTTAACATGTTGAAGGGATCCGCTGCAGAAGATAATGAAATCATCAAAGCTAAGATGAGAAATAGGAAACCTCCATGAGTTTTAAAAGACATATTAGGATTATTAGTGAAAAGATCATTAAGGCTCCTGAGTGTATTCAATAGCGATGATAAAAGAGAAGGTGATAGTGGGTCACCTTGCCTCAAACCATGGCTAGAAGGAAAGAAACCTATGGACTCACCATTCATGATAACCAAAACCATTACATTCGTGATACACCTTTTATAATCCGGATAAAACTATCGAAAAACCAAACAAATTTAGATTTGAAAGAGAAAATCCCATGAGAGATTGTCAAAGGCTTTAGCAATGTCCAGTTTTGAATAAGATGTTGCCTCCTAGAAGGGACATCAATGTCATGAACCTCTTGAGCAAGAAGAATATTATCCGATATTGCTCGTGTTTAACAAAACCAGTTTGATTTGGGGAGATGATTTTAGGAAGTAAAGGGCTAAGCCTATTATTTATTAATTTAGCAATGAGTTTATGAAAAAGGTGCAAAGACTAATCTGCCTAAAATCTCCCCAAGATTCAGGATTATTAGTTTTGGGAATAAGGATAATAGAAGTGCTTGAAAAGTATTTAGGAATAGGATTGCCATCAAAGAAATCAATAACAGATCAACTAAGTCGTTTTAATAAATGGCCAACAATGTTGAAAGAAGTGGGTCAGATAGCCGGGCCGCAGCAGAGTTGTTCATGTTCTTAAGAGTATTAATCTCCTCTTGAAGGACACATAGTGAGTAAATGATTATCCTCACTGTTAATCATAGAAAGGATAAGATGGGTGTTTGATAAAGTTCCCAGCAACGGATTAGAATTTAATAAAGTTTGGAAATGATGTATGATAGAATTCTTAATATCATTGTTATCAGTTATCCATTCACCATTAGAGTTCTTAATTTTCTTAATCGAGTTTAAGGCTTTCCGTTTATTACAAATGGCATGAAAATATGGTGTTTATCACCATCAACAATATGTTTGCGGCTTTTGATGCTAATAGGTTTCTTCCATGTTTTGATAATTAACCAAGTTATTCTTGGCAATGATTAACTCTCAAGTTTATCGAGTTGAGATCCTCTTCAAGAGAACAAACCTCTTGTTCCATAGCTTTAAGATTTGTGAAAAGGTTTTTAAAAATGTATTTGTTCCACCAACTGAGATTTTGTTTAAGTCTTTTGAGCTTAAGCCAAAGGTGAGTCATGCCTTTAATAGAATTATCCGAGAAAATAGGGGCCATCCAATTAGTGAGAGCGACATTGGTGAAGTCACTATGTTGGGTCCACATATTTTGAAATATGAAAGGAGAGGGAGTAGACGGGATAGGGGGAGATTTTTGAAGGAAATGAAAAGAGGAGCATGGTCAAAAGTTTGCTCAAATGCTCAACAATGGTAGAGCCATTGATCCAAAGAGAATTAAAGAGGGTCCTATCAAGACGCCAAAGTCTAGAGTTGTGCCACGTGAAGTTAGACCAGTGAAACCAATGTCGATCGATTGCAATCAAGGATCATATTTGAGAAGTCCTCCATGGAATGAAGGTTAGGAGAACATCCTCCCTTCTTTAACTAGCTATGATAGTATTGAAATCACCTCCAACCAACCAGGGAAGGTTAGAGGAAGCGCTTAAGTGATTCCAAAGGATGTTCCTACTCTATTACAAGAAGCATAGATAAAAGAGCCAAAAGTCGATAAGTCACCTAAGGAGATTTTGACATTAACCAATTGGTCAAGATCATCAATGATGGAAATGGTGATGGAGTTATGCCAAAAGAACCAAATTTTATTATTAAGATTGAAGAAGAAATTATGAAAACCAAGGGATCTAGCAACAAAAGCAATCTTAGAAGAATTAATGAAAGGTTCAATAAGAACAAGTAACTTGATATTATGAACACGACAAAGACTCTAACAAGATGGGGACAGAAGAGACCCACAAACCGAATATTCCAAATAAGAAAATTAATCATAAGGGGACAACCAAAGGGAAAAGGAAAAAAGAAAGGAAAGAGAGGAGAGAAATGATGACACATTACTTGTGTGGGGTGGAAGAAGAGCAGTGGTTCTAGTGAGGTTATTATTAGAAAATTTTGCTTTGTAGGGTTTTTGTTTTTAACAATTTGAATCTAATCCAAATTATCTCCATCGAAAGTGATTGATTTTGTGTTCCGAATAGTAGAAGAATCTATCAATGTTTTAGAAGAGGGATTTCACCTTCTTCCATATCGAGAGTGTGAGAAATTGGTTCAATTGATTATCACTCAAGGGAAATAGATGGGAAGTTCGCACCATTCGTAATACAAATATCTTTCTCAATATGTTCTGAAGCCATAGGGTCATCATTGTTTTGGTCCATTATATGATTCCCATTCAAATTGTTTAATTGGGTGTCCAATATAAGGCTACCATTGATTTTAGTAGGATTTAAATGAAGCAAAGAATTATCATGGGAAACCGATTATTACAAGGGGTGAGGTTAGGTAAATTGGCATTGGTATCGACACCCCTCAATGGCTATTTTAGTACCAAGGTCGATTATTTTCCACTAGACATCAGGGAGGTGTAGGGAGGAGAGGTTCTTTTGAGTATTTTAGGCACATATGCTTGAGTAGTGGTTTTCCTAGTTCCATTAATGGTATTCATATTTTGTGATAAATTTTTTCTGAGATTAGGATGAAGCACAAAGCATTCTGAGTGATCGTGCCCGTGAATCTTGCAGTGAGTGCAAAAGACAGGAAAATTTTGAATTTTTGACTATATCCAAATTCTTGAGCCAATCCAAACCTCTTTGGGATATTTTTTTGTAATGTCTATCTCAACGAATACGAGATGGCCTAGATCTAGTGGCCATTGCTTGGTCTATTTGGAGAGGCCTACCAAAAAGGCCGCCAACAGCAAAAAAACTTGATGAGTGACATAGTGTATTCGCATGTTAGGAAAAGCAAGCCAAAGAGGGACAATGGGAGATTCTTTGACATCAAAGAGGGCAACCATTTCAATATCGATTTACAATTATGCACAAGAACGACGAGCAAAACCCACAGTAATCTAAATCATTTGAAAGTTGAATAAGAATGTGACGGGATCGATAGATAGAGAAAGTACATAATTTTAAACTATGAAAGAAAGAATGAATATTATCAAGAGTCATCTAAGGGAGAATTTACCCACCAAAGTGAACTTGAAGGGCTTAGCAAGTTTCTCAACATCGACCAACACATTCGCCGGCAATCCAGATAAGATGTCAAAATGAGATTAACCAAGCATTGAGCTAGATCGATAAAGCATCTTTGAATGATTTAACAATAGGTGCATTAGGTGCAATCAAATCAAAACCTATAAGTGAGAAAAAGCGTGAGGCGACGAGAGAGGCCGGGATTCGTGAGACGAGCCTCCGCCATTGCTCTAATCCAAGGGCGTCACATACCTGGGAGCCACATACCCTTAGAGAGATCAGAAAGAACGAGAACCAATCCACCAGGGGAACAAAATTGCGAGAGGGAGCCAAGGAGGGGGATTTGATGTTTTTGGTATTAGTTTGAGGGTTTATGGTTTAGGGATTAGGGTTTAGGGTTTTAGGGTTTATTCTTTTAGGGTTTAGGGTTTAGGGTTAGTGTTTAGGGTTTTGGGTTTAGGCTTTTTAGGGATTAGGGTTTAGGGTTTAGGGTTTATGGTTTAGGATTTAGGGTTTAGGGTTTAGGGGTTTTTAGGTTTTATGTTTTCTTTTAAAATTAAGTAAGCTTGTAGGTTTTGGTTTATTTAGTTTATTTTTTTATTTATTTTAGTTTAGTTTATTTTTTACTTTTATTTAAGTTTATTTTTTTATTTTTATTTAGGTTCATTTTATATTTTTATTCAGTTTAGTTTATTTATTTTAGTTTAGGTTTATTAATTTTTGTTTATTTTTATAGGTTTACATTTATTTTTTAGTTTAGTTTTTTTTAGGTTTAGGTTTTATCTTTTATCTTTGAGTTTAGTTCAAGTTTTTATTTTAGGTTTATTTTTAAGTTTTAGCTTTTAGTTTTTGGTTGAGGTTCATTTTTAGTTTATTTTATTTTATTTAGTTTGGATTTTGGATTAGGTTTAGTTTATTTTAGGCTTACATTTAGCTCTTATTTATTTTAGTTTAAGGTTAGGTTTATTTTATTATTATTTTAAGTTTAAGTTTTTCTTAGTTTATGGTTTAGGTTTTATTTTTTATTTATTTTTAGGTTTTTTTTAGGATAATATTTTTATTTAGTTTTTAGTTTATTTAATTTTTATTTTAGGTTTAGTTTTTATATTATTTAGGTATTTTATTTTTTAGTTTAGTTTAGGTTTTTATTTATTTTATTTTAGTTTAGTTTTTTTTTATTTTTAGACTTAGGTTTATGTTTTAATTTATATTTTTATTTCTTTTTATTTTTTAATTTTATTTTGGTTTAGGTTTTCTTATTTATTTTATTTTTTAATTTTTATTTAGTTTAGGTTTCTAGCTTTTTAGGGTTTAAGTTTTACGATTTAGGGTTTAGGGTTAGTTTAGGGTTTAAGGTTTGGAGTTTAGGGTTTAGGGTTTAAGGTTGTTTAGGGTTCTGATTTAGGGTTTTGGGTTTAGGGTTTTGATTTTAGGCTTTAGGTTTTGGGTTTGGGTTTAGGGTTTAGGGTTAATTTAGGGTTTTGGGTTGTATGTGGGGTTTAGTTTTACAATTTCAGGGTTTAGGGTTAGAGTTTTTTTTTTTTAATTTTTTTATTTAGGGTTTGGGGTTTAGTGTTAGTTTATGGTTTAGGGTTGTAGGTTTAGGATTTAGTGTTTAGAGTTTAGGGTTTATTTTTTAAAATAAGCAAACTGATAGATTTAGGTTTATTTAGTTTATCTATTATATTTTTTATTTATTTTTGTTTAATTTATTTAATTGATGTTTATATTTTTTAGTTTACATTTTTTATTTTAGTTTATTTTTTTTTTGTTTTAGTTTAGGTTTTGATTTTTCTTTATTTCTTAGTTTAGTTTTATTTAAATTTTAATTTTTAAGTTCTTATTTTATTCATTATTTTAGTTTTTTTACATTTTTATTTTATTTTTTTTTAGTTTAGGTTTTATGTTTTATTTTTGGTCCATTTTAGGTTTTATTTTTTAGTTTAGGTTTAGGTTTATTTTTAGTTTTTTCATTTTTTTAGTTTAGGGTTTAGTTTAATTTTAGGTTTATGTTTAGGTTTTATTTATTTTTCTTGGTTTATTTTAGTTTAGGTTTAGGTTTATTTTATTTTGTTTATTTGAGGTTTAGGTTTTTTTTTAAGTTGTGGTTTTTGTTTTATTTTCTTATCAGTTTTTAGTTTAATTTTTAGGTTTATTTTTTTAGGTTTAGGTTTTTATTTAGTTTTTTAATTTTATTTTATGTTTTTTTTTATCTTATGTTTGGCTTTATTTATTTAGCTTTTTTATTTTTAGTTTATTTTATTTTAATTTAGCTTAATTTTATTATTTATTTTTAGTTTAGTTTTATTTTATATTTTATTTTATTTTTTAGTTTAGGTTTAGGTTTATGTTTAGGTTTTAATTTAGGTTTTTATTTTATTTTATTTAATTTATTTAAGTTTAGGTTTTTTTATTTATTTTATTTTTAGGTTTTTTATAGTTTTGGTTTAGGTTTTTAGGTTTTTATGGTTTAGGGTTTAGGGTTTGTGGTTTAGGGTTTAGGGTTTTAGGGTTTAGGGTTCTAGGTTAAAGGTTTAGGGTTAGTTCTAGGGTTAAGGATTTAGGGTTAGGGTTATTTATTTATTTTGTTTAGGGTTTAGGGTTAGTTTAGAGTATAGGGTTTAAGGTTCAGCATTGAAAGGTTTAGGGTTTAAGGTTAATTTCAGGGTTTAGGATTTTGGATTTATGGTTTAGGATTTAGGGTTTAGGGTTTTGGGGTTCTTTTTTCAATTAAAAAAACCAGTAGGTTTAGGTTTATTTAGTTTATTTTTTAATTATTTTATTTTTTATTTTTATTTAGGTTTATTTTTTAATTTATTTAGTTTAGTTTATTTATTTTAGATTAAGTTTTTCTTTTAGTTTTTTTTTAAGTTTAAATTTAAATTTTTGTTTATTTATTAGATTAGTTTTATTTTTATTCTATTATTTAGGCTTTAATTTTATTTTTTATTTTTAGGTTTAGGTTTAGGTTTTTATTTTATTTTTTTAGGCTTGGGTTTTAGGTTTTTATTTTAGGTTTATTTTTAGGTTTGATTTTTTAATTTAGGTTATTCTTTATTTTAAGTTTAATGTATTTTAGTTTATTTGTTTAGTGGTTTTAGATTTATTTTAGGTTTAGGTTTAGGTTTTATTCATTTTAGTTTATTTTATTTTAGGTTTAGGTTTATTTTATTTTGTTTATTTTATGTTTAGGTTTTATTTAGTTTTATTTTATTTTTTATTTTACATTTAGTTTTATTTTATTTAGCTTTTTTTGGTTTATTTTATTTTTTTAGAGTTTAGGTTTTATTTATTTTATTTTAGTTTATATTTTTAAGTTATTTTATTTTTAGGTTTAGGTTTAGGTTTAGGTTGAAGTTTTAGTTTAGGCTTTTATTTTATTTTATTTTTTTATTTTGTTTATGTTTAGGTTTTATTTATTTATTTTGTTTTTACGTTTTATTTATTTTAGGTTTTTTGGGTTTAGGGTTTAGGGTTTAGGGTTTTAGGTTTACGATTTAAGGTTTGGGGTTTAGGGTTTAGGGTTTAGGGTTGTAAGTTTTAGGGTTTAGCATTTAGGTTTTAGGGTTTATGGTATAGGATTTTAGGGTTTAGGTTTTAGGGTTTAGAGTTTTAAGGTTTAAGGTTTAGGGTTTAGTATTGTAGGCTTTGGGTTTAGGGATAGTTTTGGGTTTTTTTTTATTTTTTATTTTTTATTCTTTTTAAATGAAGTAACCTAATAGATTTTGGTTTATATCATTTCTTTTTTATTTATTTTATTTTATTTAATTTTTTATTTTTATTTAGGTTTATTTTTATTTAATTTATATTTAGTTTTTCATTTAATTTTTATTTTATTTTATTTTGTCTATTTTAATTTTATTTTAGGTTTAGTTTTTATTTTATTTTAGTTTTTTATTTTTTTGGTATAGTTTAGGTTTTTATTTATTTTATGTTTATTTTTTTAATTATTTTTAAGTTTAGGTTTTAGTTTATGTTTTTATTTTATTTTATTTTATATTTTATTTTTGTTTAGGTTTTATTTATTTATTTTATTTTTATGTTTTGTTTAGTTTAGGTTTAGGTTTTAAGCTTTTTAGAGTTTAGGGTTTAGGGTTTAGGGTTTTGAGTTTAGGTTTAAGTTTAGGTTTATTATGTTTTTGGGTTTTAGTTTATTTTTCAATTTATTTAGTAACTTTAGGTTTAGGTTTAGGTTTTGGGGTTTAGGGCTTAGGGTTTACAGTTTAGGGTTTTAGGGTTTATAGTTTTGGTTTAGGGTTTAGGGTGTTTTAGGGTTTAAGATTTAGGATTTTGGGTTTAGGGTTGTAGGTTTAGGTTTAAGTTTCAAGGTTTAAGGTTTTTTTCAAATAAAGTAAACCTCTAGGATTATGTTTATTTAGTTTACTTTTTTATTATTTTAGCTTATTTATTTTTTTTATTTTTATTTATGTTCTTTTTTATTTTTATTTTATTTTTTTATTTATTTAGATTTACTTATTTTAGCTTTGGTTTTATTTTAGTTTGTTTTAGGTTTAGGTTTAAGTTTTATTTATTTTTTAGTTTTAGGGTTTGGGTTTAGGGTTTAGGTTTAGTTGTAGGTTTTAGGTTTAGTTTATGGTTTATGGTTTATTTTAGGTTTAGGGTTATGGTTTTAGTTTAGTTTAGGGTTTTATGTTTAGGGTTTAAGTTAGGTTTAGGGTTAAGTTTAAGGTTTAGGGTTAGTGTTTTATTTATTTATTTTATTTATAGTTTAGGGTTTATGGTTACTTTAGGGTTTAGGGTTTAGGGTTATAGGTTTACAGTTTAGAATTTAGGGTTTAAGTGATTTTAATCTTTTTTATAGGTTTAGTTTATTTAGTATATTTAGTATATTATTTTATTTATTTTAGTTTATTTTATTTTTATTTTTTATTTAGTTTAATTTATTTATTTTGGTTTATTTATTTACTTTAGGTTTTATTTTAATTTATTTTTATGTTTAGGTTTAGGTTTGATTTAATTTTAGGTGAGTTTATTTTATTTTATTTTTTGTTTTAGTTTTATTTTTATTTTAGGTTTAGGTTTATTTTGTTTTATTTTTATTTTTAGGTTTTAGGTTTTATTTTGGGTTTATTTTTTAGGTTTTATTTTTTAGTTTAGGTTTAGGTTTATTTGTAGTTTATTTTATTTTTTTTTAGTTTAAGTTTTGAGGTTAGGTTTAATTTATTTCAGGTTTAGTTTTAAGTTTTATTTGTTTTAGTTTAGTTTGTTTTAGTTTTGGTTTAGGTTTATTTTATTTTTTTTATTTTGGTTTAGGTTTTCTAAGTTTTGGGTTTGGTTTTATTTTCATTTATTTTTAGGTTTATTATTTAGGTTTAGGTTTAATATTTAGATTTTATTTTACTTTATTTTAGGTTTATTTTATTTTTATTTTCGTTTAATTTTATTTTATTTAGGTTTTTTTTTTCTTAGATCATTTTACTTTTAGTTTTCTTTAGGTTTTATTTATTTTATTTGAATTTTTTTATTATTTTATTTTATTTTATTTTAAGTTTAGGTTTTATTTATTTTCATTTAGTTTAAGCTTTATTTATTTAGGTTTAATATTTTAATTTATTTTATTTTATTTTATTTAGTTTAAGTTTTATTTAGTTTAGGGTTTAGGTTTTATAGGTTTAAGGTTTGTTTATTTTAGTTTAGCTTAGGTTTATGGCAGATTTAGTATTTTAGTTTATTTAGTATTTCTTTAGGGTTTATTTTGGAGTTTAGGATTTATAGTTTAGGTTAGATGTTTAGGGTTTAGCTTTCTTTAGTTTAGTTTTATTTAGTTTAGGTTTTAGTTTAGGTTTAGGGTTTAGGTATGGGGTTTAGGTTTAGTTTATAGTTTAGGTTTATTTGGTAGGTTTAGTTTAGTTTAGGTTAGGTTAGGTTTATAGTTTAGTTAGTTAGGGTTTAGTTTTAGTTTAGTTTTTTTATTTAGTATTTAGTTTAGGTTTTTAGGGTTTATATTTTTTTAGGGTTTAGTTTATTTATGGTTTAGGGCTTAATATTTAGGTTTTATTTATTTCAATTTAAGTTTATGTTTATTTTATTTTATTTATTTTAGGTTTATGTTTTTTTTTAGTTTAGGGTTTTGGTTTTATTTTTTATTTATTTTTTAGGTTTATTTTTTAAGTTTAGTTTTTTATTTTTTATTTTATTTTATTTTATTTTTTGTTTATTTATTTAGGTTTTTTCTTAAGTTCATTTTACTTTTAGTTTATTTAGGTTTTATTGATTTTATTTATTTTTTATTTTTATTTTATTTTATTTTTAGATTTTGGTTTATTTATTTATTTTATTTTTATGTTTTATTTAGTTTAGGTTTAGGTTTTTATGTCTTTAGGGTTTAGGGCTTAGGGTTTAGGGTTTTAGGGTTTAATGTTTTAGGCTTTAGGGTTTAGGGTTAGGGTTTAGGCCTTTGGGTTTAGGGTTTAGTGTTTCTTTAGTTTAGGATTTATTAGGTACAATTTAGTTAGAGGGTTTAGTGTTTAGTGTTTAAACTTTAGGATTTAGGGTTTTAAGGTTTAGGGTTTTAGGTTTAGGGTTTAAGTTTTGGGTTTTAGCGTTTAGGGTTTGGTTAGGGTTAGGTTTAAGGTTTAGGGTTTGATTATTGGGTTTAGGGTTAAGATTTTTTTAGGATTTAGGGTTGTAATTTAGGGTTTTAGGTTTAATTTTAGGGTTTGGGTTAGTTTTTAGGTTTAGTGTTTGGGTTTGGGTTTAGGTTTATTTTAGGGTTTAGGGTTTAGGGTTGTAGGTTGGGTTGTATTTTTAATTTTTTTAGCTTAGGTTTAGGTTTTATTTATTTATTTATTGTTGGTTTTTTTATTTTTTTTGTTTAGGATTTTATTTAGTTTATTTTATTTTATTGAGTTTATTTTATTTTATTTTATGTTTAGTTTTATTATATTTAGGTTTTATTTATGGTTTATTTTCTTTTTTTTTTTCATTTTAATTATTTTATTTTAATTTAGTTTCTATTTTTTATTTTATTTTATTTTTAGGTTTAGATTTAGGTTTTAGTTTAAGTTTTTTTATGTATATTATTTTTAGGTTTTATTTAATTCAGGTTTTGGTTTTTAGGTTTTTAGGGTTTATGGTTTAGGGTTTACGGTTTATGGTTTAGGGTTTAGGTGTATGTTTTGGGTTTAGGGTTGGTTTTATGGTTTAGGTTTAGGGTTTCGGTTTAGGGTTTTAGGGTTTAGGGTTTATGGTTTAGGGTTTAGGGTTTAGGGTTGTAGGTTTAGGGCTTAGGGTTAATTTTAGGGTTTAGGGTTTAGGGTGATGGTTTAGGGTTTTAGGGTTTAGGGTTTTTATGTATTTTATCTTAGTTTAGTTTTTATTTTTAAATTTATTTTATTTTTATGTTTAGTTTTGGTTTAGATTTTAGTTTAATTTTTATTTTTATTTTTCTTTTTTTTATTTAGCTTTAGGTTTTTTATTTATTATAGTTTTAGGTTTTATTTATTTTTGGTTTTGGAAATTAGGTTTTTAGGGTTTAAGGTTTTGAATTTTGGGTTTTAGGTTTTGGGTTTTCGATTTAGGGTTGTAGGTTTTAGGGTTTAGGGTTTCGAGTTTAGGGTTTAAGTTTTATTTATTTTAGTTTAGTTTATTTTAGTTTTAGTTTATGTTTATTTTATTTTATTTATTTTAAGTTTATTTTTTAGGTTTAGGTTTTTATTTAGTTTTTATTTTATTTTATATTTTATATTTAGTTTTTATTTTATTTAAGTTTTATATGTTTAGGTTTACTTTATTTTTTGTTTGTTTACATTTTTATTTATTTTTTATTTTATTTTATTTTAGGTTTATGTTTAGTTTAGCTTAGGTTTTATTTTATTTAGGTTTAGATTTTATCATTTATTTTATTTTTAGTTTTGATTTAGTTTAGGTCTTTAAGGTTTAAGGTATAGGGTTTAGGGTTTTTGTTTATGGTTTAGGGTTTAGGGTTTAGTGTCTAGGGTTGTAGATTTTATGGTTTAGGGTTTAGGGTTTTTTTTTTTTTGAAACCCCATGTAGGTATTTTATTGACAAAAGGGTTACAAGGTCCTTAAATGGGATAAACTCACCACAAAAGCTACAATCGACCCAGGAGTAAATCCCCATCTAACATCTAAGAAAAGAAAGCATAAAACAATCAAAAGATACAAGATGATTAACATAATAAGCTAAAGTAAGAATGAAGCCAATGCTCGGAGGATGTGGGAATGCATGATAATTTAGAGCGGACAAAAGGAGAGAGTATCACTGCAGTTATAATAGGAGGAGATTAGAACAGTTAAGGTAATACAGACATAAAGCTAGAAGAAAATAATATAATATGAGTATGTTAGTAAGGAGTTATGATAGAGAAGGCTCAGGCTTAATCACACCATGTTGGGCGGTGCAAGTATGAGCATCAAACTCAAGGGTTACATCACATAATACTCAATAGGGGTGAG
Organism: Cymbidium sinense; assembly: GCA_021442155.1. Lineage (NCBI taxonomy): Eukaryota > Viridiplantae > Streptophyta > Magnoliopsida > Asparagales > Orchidaceae > Cymbidium > Cymbidium sinense. Next base: position 61,854 of record JAKCPB010002173.1, on the reverse strand, counting down.
ATCATCAAACATCATAGCCAATAAACGTGAGAAGGTAGCAGTTGTTGATATTCTTGTGAGCTTTATTACAAACCTAAGCAAAATCATATCTAAAGTATATAGAAAATTCTAGAGGCAAGGATAGGAGTCTCATTCAAGAAAATATCATCAATATAGACATCTTGACATGAGAATACATAAACATAAGAGAGTGAGCCATCTTAGCGAATCTCATCAATATCCATATACAAGAAGAAAGCAATTGATATAATCCCTCCACAAGCAAATTACGGAGACAACTTGAAATCCGCTAATCAAGTCAATGAGCCTCTAGTTAACACCATCCCAATGATAATATATAAATGAAACTTTCAAGGAAATAGAAATAACCCCATTAATATCCGAGAAAAGCAATAGTAAAGGAAGACATGGCTCCACAGGGAATGGACGCAACCAACTAAAATTAGCATAAAACAGTTAGAGCGGCGGCTCAATAGCACATTCAGCCACAATTGAGATAATCTAGATCAACAATCAACCAAAAACAAGACAAAAAGGCAACATCCAACAGAAGGGACTAAAGCGTCCATAATATCTCTTTTGATTGACATCGCATAGCCAACCTATACTAGATAGGAATAAGGACAACACAATGCAAATCGAAATAGGAGATGACTGTCGGGCATTCGGAAAGCCAACAAAAACATCTAATGCAACATTTGAACCTGCCATTCAAAGAATCAACAAGTGGATTGAAATGAGTCTCAACATTAGAATTCAGAAAATAACAACAGTTAAGATAGCAACATCCAAGCCAGGAAGAGACAGCAAATTGGCCATAAAACTTCTCAATCAGAGTAGACTTGGCAATAATAGATAACCAAATAAATAAAGCATAAAACAGTTATCCTGAAGGCAGCAACTCAGACAAAAGTCACCAAAAACCATCACCATCAGGACATCAATGTTAGAAAAAGCTTTCAGAGCATGAGACCCTAAAATTCTACAACCAACAAAGATGGAGCCAATTGAGGTGTCAAGATAAAACAAGATAGTAAATCTCCAAGACAAGAGACAACCAAAATAGCAAAAACTAGCTAGCTTGCCATAATTCCACTCATCTAGTATAATCAAAGCAATAGATACAAGTTTGACAGAAAAAAGGTGAAGAAAATAGCAGTGTAGACCAATGAGTTGCAATGATAAACATAAAATAAACCAATAAGGGGGTTCAATCCAAAATCTACCAAGCAATCAGCAACTTCAATAGAGACTTGCTGAACAAAATAATCCAAAACCCCAGGGGCAGTAAGATGAGTATTAATCCAGACAAACAAGGCGTTAAAACCAACAATCAGAGTCCACCCATAAACATATATATATAAAGGAAAGGATAGATAATGAATAGCTCCCCACCATAAGCCTATCCAGTAAGTGACATTCATTAAAATCAGATCAGTATCAAGATGCTTAGTTACCATAATCCAATTGTGCCAAGGATAATGATAATAATAACCAGTGGGTTGGTCAATAACCCAATTATGCATATAAGATAAATCATTTATTAATTCCAAGCATAACAAAGAAATGAGCTTCAAGTTGAGCATGTTCCAATCATAACATAGGATGGGAGAACAACAGCAAGGAAAAGCAACAACATCCAGTGTTAGCATCAAAACCAAAAGAAAACAAATAAAATTTCTTTGGGCAGGAAATCAACATTCCAAAAAATAGGAGCATGGACATTTTCATTAACACCCATTTGGAAAAGGAAATATTACTAAGAAGGATAAAAAGTAAAAATGTATGAGTTCAAGGATTTTCCACCAGTGTAAGCAGAACCCACAACCTCAGCAGATGCAAAATGATAATCCCTTGAATAACTCCAAACTTGCTGATCATGGAAAGCAAGACTATAAACAGCAAGACTAGTATTGAAATAAATAACACAATTCCATTCCTGCAAAGAGATATTAGTGTAGACATGGGATATCCCAATCCAAAAATAACAACAATAAAGAAAATTGCAACCAATAGGTGCTCAATAAGGTCTAAGAGCAACAGTTGATAGCGAGGTTGTTTTGTCACATTAAGCCGGTATTGCCAAGGATATTGGCTCATAATCGGTAGGCATATAGGATGACCATTGGTTAGATATAAGCGAACAGAATGGTCTTGATTTTCATGATCTCATCAAAGCATGAAGGGTGAAAACAATTGGTAGACCAACATCAACCCAAATGTCAGAAGTGAAAACGAAGAGGAAAACAGTAAGAAAAAAGGAGCGGCAACAAGAAAATCCATTCTGAGGATAGAAAAAAATAGTTAATCTTGACCAAGAATAATAAGAAATTAACCAAAACCCCAATCTTAGAAACCTCACACGAAGGATCTCTTGAGTAAAACACATAAACAATTTAAATAAACTCCATCCAGACAAAAAAATAAACAGTAAAAAAATACAACAAATGCGTGATTCGCGTTGATCGTAATGAGGTGAGGTAGTGACTGACACAAGGAAAACGCAAAAGATAGTCATAGCGGTTTGAAGAAAAGAAAGAAACCCCACAATAAGATCCCACCAAAGGAACTCAACAATCGAATAAGGATGTCATAGAGCATCTTGAATGAGATCAAGAATCCAATAAAGACAAACAAGAAGATAAATATCATCCAAAGGGCCAAGAAGCCACTTCATGCGAAAAAAATAAAGTAAAGGATAACTCCAATAAAAGAGAAATGTCTTTACTCAACATAATTCCTATCTTTGATTAGCAGTATGCACATAACTCAACACTTTTAATGCCAAAATAGTGAGCCTCCAAAGAGGGAGGAGCTATTAAAGCGGTAGATCCACAAAGATCCAGGGCAAGTGTTATCCGTGTGAAGCATCCACAAAACCACAAAAGGAACAAAATCCAAAAGTGGGCATGAAATTTTAATTAAGTTTTGAGATAAGGTAACGAGAATTATCTAGTTAACCACACAAATGTTTGGGCAAGTGTGTTGATCAAAGAAGATGATACGATTGGATCTAGCACCCAGTTGGCAAGGTAGTCGGCACAAGCATTTCCTTCACGTAAACATGTGTGATGTTAAAATTGTGGGAAAGAAGAGATCTAGTTTGCTTGAGAAGATAATACAATTCTGTGCTGCTCATCTTAGTTGAAGTTAAAAGATCAATCAGAAAAATAACATCCACCTCGATCTAAATATTGATCCAGCCATTTTGGAGACAAATCTCAAGAGCTTTGAAGACGCCATAAGTTTAGAAAAGGGGCGGTAGGAAATAAGGGGAAAGCAAAAGCACATACTATACCCTTAGAGTTCCGAAAATGCCACCACAACCCAGCCATTATGAGAGAAGAGCCATCGATTTTTTAATAATATGATCAAGTGGTTTTTTCCAATAGATAATCTTGTCATTCTGGCGTAAGTTGATCCAAAGAAATTTATGCGGTTTAGCCAAATTTACATTTTGAAATGTTTGTAATGATTGAGATTGGCTTTAAACAAGTCACTAATTTTGTTTTTAGTTCTAGCGATAATCCTCCTATGGTTCATAGGGATCCCACGATGTTTTGCATCATTTCTGTCCATCCATATGAACCGATAAGAGTGATAGCAATGATAACATTAATGTGACCTTTAATAGTATTATCAAAATAAATTTCAAGAAGTTGATATAAAGTAGAGAGCCATTGAAATTGAGAGTGTTAAAAGATCATCATACCAAATCCATAGTTTAGAAGCAATGGCCCCATTGAAAGACATGATTAACATTTTCAATATGAAAACAACATTGACATTTAGAGTAAATGGAACCCTTTACCCCACAACAAGGAATCTACAGGATAAAATTTTTTAGAATAAGTAAGAAACAGAGTAAGAAATAGGGATATTGTTATTCCAAAGTTTATAATACATAGGGGTTCATGAGGAGTATCTTTAATGTGGAGCCACACATTTTTTAGGTTGAAATCACCATTGTGAGAGAGCTTAAGAGAATATGATCTTGATTTTGAGGATAGGAATAGTAGTAACCATATTCAGAAAAGTAAAAGGGATAAAATCGCAAGCTTATTATTGTTCCACTTATTGTTATGCGAGTGTTTACTCATAGCGGTAGTGGAATGGGTATGAAGTAAGTCATCCATGGAACCACAACCACTCGGTTATCTTGCCAAAAGAAGAGGTACCGAGTTGATGCCCCAAAAAATAAGGGATTCGGCATCCCATTTGATAGAACATAGTCTTTTCCACACAGGGGAGTCACCCGGCTTGAAGGGACAAGTGAGGGGGTGCTTACCAGCAATATTACTTGATCATGAAATTAGCCCAAGTGATTACTCATTCCACCGAGTTTATAAGAAAAGGCATTGATAGTTTCTTTAATGGGTTTACCACAAGACCACCTTCATCAAAGTGCACAACTTTTAAACCAAGAGGTCCAGTGCATTTTTTTAGAAGAGGTATTGGAGCCACGAAAAATTTGTTTAAGAGGCGCTCAATTCTATTGATGATGAGAGATGGTGACATAATGGTTTGGATGAGATATAAAGGCATGGAATTAAGAGTGCTCTTAATCAAGGTGAACCACCAAAAGAGAGTAAATGAAATTCCCAAACTGAAATTTTATTAGAAATTTTTTGAATAAGATCATCGAAAAGGTGAGATCTTTTCTGTCCTTTAAAAAGTGGAGCCCCAAGGTAATTAATTGGAAATTGACTTTGCTTAAAATTAGTAATTCTGGAGATTTGATTCAATCTATTGGGAGGAATCTTTGAAGGAATAAAAGCATTTTTTTCATTAAGGAAGAGACCCTAACTTTGCCAAAATCATTTAAGAGATTCTTGATATTTTGACATGTTGAAGGGAGGCATTAAGATTATAAAATCATCACACAAAGCTAAGATGAGAAACAGGGAAACCACCATGAGTTTTAAAAGCCATGTTAGGATTTTTGATGAAAAGGTCATTGAGGCTTCTTGAAAGATATTCAACAACAATGATAAAGAGAGGAGGAGAAAGGGGGTTGCCTTGACGCAAACCATGGCTCGAAGAAAAGAAAACCAAGGGACTCACCATTTAAGATGATAAACCAGTGTTAGTGATACAACTTTTAATAAGGATAAAATGATCAGAGAAACCAAACAAATGCAAGATTTGGAAAAGGAAATCCCACGAGAGGTTATCAAAGGCTTTAGAGATGTCCAGTTCGAAAAGCATATTACCTCCTCTGGAAGAAACATCAATGTCATGAACTAGTTCTTAAGCGAGGAGAATATTATCAGATATGGCTCTATTTTTAACAAAACCAGTTTAGTTAGGGGAGATGATTTTATGAAGCGAGGACTAATTCTATTATTATTAATTTAGCAATGAGTTTTGGAAAAGGTACAAAGACTAATAGGTCTAAAGTCAGATTGATTGATGATTTTAGGAATAAGGACAATAGAAGTACTAGAAAAATATCTAGGAATAGAGCTGCCGTCAAAAAAATAAATAACAGCATTAACAAGATCAGATTTAATAAAAGGCCAACAATGTTGAAAGAAATGAGTCGCGAAGCCATCAGGACCAGCAAGATAATCATTGTTTATGCTATTGAGAGTACTCCTAATCTCTAATTACGAGGGACGCATAATGAGCAAATGGTTATCCTCATTGGTAATCATAGAAGAGATAAGATGGGTGTTGGAGGGGGTTTTTAATGAAGGGTTAGAATTTAATAAATTTTGAAAGTGTTGTATGCCAGAATCCTTGATTTCATTGTTATTAGTTATCCAACCATTAGTTCTTAATTTTCTTAAGAGTTTAGAGCTTTTTTTATTATAAATAGCATGGAAATACCTAGTGTTTGTAACCCTAATATGTTTGCTAGCGGCTTTTTTGGCAATAGGTTTCCTCCATATTTTGGTAGCTAATCGTTATCTTTGGCGTGCTCTCTTCAAACTTCGGGGTGATTTAGCCTCTTCAAGTAAACAAACCACTTGTTCCATAGCTTTAAGATTGGTAAAGATTTTAAAATATGCTTGTTCCACCAATTGAGGTTTTGTTTAAGCCTCTTGAGCTTAAGCCAAAGCCGAACCATGCCTTTAACGAAATTATCCGGATGAACGGTAGCCATCCAGTTAGTGGAAACAAAATTAGTGAAATCACCATGTTGAGTCCACATATTTTGGAAATGGAAAGGTGAGGGAATAGGAGGGTTAGTGGGGAGTTTTGATTAAAGAGGGGCATGATCAGACAAAGTCGCTCAAATGTTCAATGGAGGTGAGAGGCCATTGATTAATCCAAAGAGAATTAAGAAGGGCCTGTCAGAGCCCAAAGTCTAGAGTTTTACCACGTGTAGACCACGAAAACCAATGTCAATCGGTTGCAATCAAGGATCATATTAGAGAAGTTCCATGGAATGAAGGTTAGGAGAACATCCTCCCTCCTTTCCAAAGAAGCAATGATAGTGTTGAAACCCCAACCAACCAGGTAAGTTAAGCGAGGAGGCAAAGGTTCTTAAATGATTCCAAAGGATGTTCCTACCGGCTCTATTACAAGAAGCATAGATAAATGAACCAAAAGCTGAAAAATCACCTAAGGAGATTTTGACATTAACCAATTGATCAAGATCATCAATGATGGAAATGGTGATAGAATTATCCCAAAAACACCAAATTTTGTTATTAAGATTGAAGAAGAAATTTTGAAATCCAAGCGATCTAGCAACAAAGGCAATTTTGGAAGAGCTAATGAAAGGCTTAATAATAACAAGAAGTTTGATGTTATGAGAGCGAGGCTCTAACAGTTCGGAGTGTCCCACAACCCGGATATTCCAAATAAGAAAATTTATCATAATAAAAAAAAAAGGAAAGATAGAAAATGAAAATGAAGAAATGAAGAGAGGGACATAATTATTTATGAGGTGTAAGAACGTGTGGTTCTAGTGAAATTATTATTAGATATTTTGGCTTTGTAAGATTTTTTTTTAGAACGGTTTGGAAAGGTCTATCGAATCCAAAGTATCTCCATCGAAAGGGATTGGTTTTGTTTTTTTAGAGAAGAGCAATATCGGTCAATGTTTTAGTAGTGGTGATTTCTCCTTCTTGAGTTAGGATGAGAAATTTGGATAGCACGATCACTCTGTAGAGTATGGGGAGGTTCTTGCACCATTAGGTGCAAATAACATTTTCATTGCCATGATGCATAGTGGTAGAACGGATGATCCAATGTTAAATTTCCATTATGATTGTCATTAAGTTTTAAATTAACCAAATCATGAGAAGCTATTTATATTAGGAGAAGTGCTAGGTAAGTTGGCATTATCGGCACCCTCAATAGTATGTAGACTAGCTCAATGTTTTCATTTGGCAAATCGATAGGTAAGGGTGTAGGAGGGTGTATTCCATTATGAGTAGCTTTTGGCACATAAGCCAACTTAGTGGTTTTCCCTTCAGAGGTAGTGTCTGTGAAACATTCTTTTTAGGATGGGGTGTAGCACTAAGCATTGGTATGATCATGGCCATGGATCTTGGTGAACAAAAGGGAAGTTTTCAAATTCAACTTTTTTGATTGTATCCAAATTTTTTGAGCCAATCAAACTTCTTTGGGGTATTTTTTAGTAATGTCAATTTCAACCAAGATGTTTGTAAATTGAGTTCTAGTGGCGGTGGCTTGATCAATTTGAAGGGTCTACCAAATAGAGCCCCATAAACAACACTTGATGAGTAACATAGTGAATTCTCATGTTTGGGAAAGCAAGCCAGAGGAACAATAGGGGATTCTTCCTTGACATCAAAAGGGGACCATTTTAAGAGATGCATTTGGCAATTATACACATAATAAGCGATGAGCAAAGGGCAGAGTAATCTAAATCATTTGATAATTGAATGAGGATGTGTTAGATCAAGTAGTCCAATAGTGAAAACTCCCAAAATCTTTAAGCTATGGAAGAAGGATCGGATGTATTATCAGTAGGCAGAATTTACCAACTAAGAGAACTCATAAGGCTTAATTTCTCCACATCTGGTGGAACACGCATAGGCAATCCATGAAAGGATGTAGAGATTAGATTAGGCATTAGTATAGTCTTACGAAGAGCATCCTTAAAGGACTTAGTGTTTATGTTTAGATCAGTACCTTTAGGATCGGTGGTTTTAGTCGGCATCAAGCGACGAGTTGGTGAGGTGAAGCCCGCATATCGATTTGAGAATCACATAAGCTGAGGATGCAAATGAGCAATTTGAGAGCATGATGAGGAGGCGAATAGCGAAATAGAAATACCAAATTAGGAAAGGCGTGGTTTTAGAAATTTTAGTGAGGTTAGTTTAGGGGTTATAGTTTAATTTAGGTTTTAGGTTTAGGTTTAAGGTTTAGGTTTATAGTTTTAGGTTTAGGGTTTTATAGTTTAGGTTTAGGGTTATAGGTTTAGAGCAAGGTTTTGGTTTTTAGATTTAGGTTTTAGGTTTAGAGTTTTAGGGTTTAGGTTTAGGTTTTTTAGGGTTTAGGGTTTTATTTAGATTAGTTTTAGAGTTTAGGTTTAGGTTATTGAGTTTATTTTATTTAGATTTAGGTTTAGTTTAGGTAGAGTTTATTTTAGTTTTAAGTTGTTTAGGTTTTTAATTTAGTTTAGTGTTTTTAGGTTTAGTTTAGGTTTAGGGTTAGTGTTAGGGTTTAGGGTTTAGTTTATTATTTAGGGTTTAGGGTTTAGGGTTTAGGTTAGTTTATGATTTATGGTTTAGGTTTAGGGTTTTGGGTTTAGAATTTAGAATTTAGGGTTTAGAGTTAGTTTTAGGGTTTAGGGTTTTTTTTAAAAAAATTAAGTAAGGCAATAGGTTTAGGTTTATTTAGTTTATTTTATAGTTTATTTAAGTTTATTTTTTGTTTTTGGTTTAGTTTTTTTTAGTATAGAGTTTAGATTTTATTTTTTATTTATTTTTAGGTTTTATTTTTAGGTTTATTATTTAGATTTAGGTTTTTATTTAGTTTTTATTTTATTTTATTTTAGGTATATTCCATTCTTATTTTATGTTTAGTTTTTATATTATTTAGGTTTTTTATTATTAGGTTTATTTTATTTTCTTACTTTACTTTAGGTTTTTATTTATTTTAATTTAGTTTATTATTTTATTTTTTGGTTTAGACTTAGGTTTTAGTTTAGGTTTTTATTTTATTTTATTCTACTTTTTTATTTTATTTAGGTTTAAGTTTTTTTATATAATTTATTTTTAAATTTTATTTAGTTTAGGTTTTGGTTTATAAGTTTTTAGGGTTTAAGTTTAGTGTTTAGTGTTTTAGGTTTTGGGTTTGAGGGCTTAGGGTTTAGGGTTAGGGTTTATGGTTTAGAGTTTAGTCGTTAGGCTTTAGTGTTTAGGGTTATTAGTTGGGGTTTCTTTAAAATTATGGTTTAGATTTAGGTTTATTTTTTTATTTATTTAGTTTAGCTTATTTATTTTAGTTAGGTTTTTTATTTTATTTTGTTTTTTAGATCTATGTTTATGTTTAGGTTTATTTTTAGTTGAGTTTTCTTTTTATTTTATTTTTTAGGTTTAGGTTTTATTTTTTATTTTTAGGTTTAGGTTTATGTTTTTATTTTATTTATTTAGGTTTAGGTTCTAGGTTTTTATTTTATGTTTATTTTTAGGTTTTTTTTAGTTTAGGTTTAGGTTTATTTTTAGTTTATTTTATTTTATTTAGTTTAGGTTTAGGTTTAGGTTTACTTTATTTTTAGTTTAGGTTTAAGGATTAGGGTTAGTTTAGGGTTTAGGGTTTATGGTTTAGGGTTTGGGGTTTATGGTTTAGGGTTTAGGTTTTATGGTTTAGGGTTTATGGTTTAGGGTTTAAGGTTTTAGGGTTTAGGATTTAGATTTAGGGTTTATGGTTTAGGGTTTAAGGTTTTAGGGTTTAGGATTTAGGTTTTAGGGTTTAGGGTTTTGGGTTTAGGTTTTAAGTTTAGGGTTAGGGTTTAGGTTTTGGTTTAGGGTTTAGGGTTTTCGATTTATTTCTTTATGAAATTGATTCAACATTTCTTATTTATAACAAGTTTTGTAAGACATAAGTGACAACATAGATAAATGAAGTAGAGCAAATCAAAACCCTAGATAGCTAGAACTATCTTATAAGAACAGTTCAATAGCGGGTATAATTATTCTTATTTCTCTTATTTTAGGATCCACCATCATATCCTCGATCTCTCTCTTTTATTTGTTTTCCATAACCACCACTTTACCACCTTTACCACCTCCAAATCTCAAACCACCCTTTTAGAATATTTTATTGGATGGTTTGATGTTTTGAGTTTCATTCTTAGGGTTTAGGTTTAGGTTATATTAGGTTTTAGGTTATTTTAATTTATTTTGTTACTTTTGTCTTTTATGTTTATTTTAGGTTTAGGGTTAAGGTTATGGTTTATGGTTTTTTAGGTTTAGGGTTTAGGGTTTAGGTTTAGGTTTGTGTAGGTTTAGGTTTAGTTTTAGGTTTTATTTTTTAGGGTTTATGATAGGGTTTAAGGTTTAGGGTTTTAGTTTATAGTTTTATAGGTTTAGATTTAGTTTAGGGTTTAGGGTTTTAGTGTTATAGTTTAGGTTTAGGGTTTATAGTTTGTAGGTTTAGGGTTTATGTTTGTATTTAGTGTTTAGGTTTAGGGTTTAGGGTTTAGGTTTAGGTTTTTTTATTTATAGGTTTAAGGTTTAGGGTTTATAGTTTGTAGGTTTAGGGTTTATGTTTGTAGGTTTAGTGTTTTTTTAAGTTTATTTAGGGTTTAGGGTTAGGGTTTTAGGGTTTATGATTTTAGGGTTTAGGGTTTAGGGTTTAGGGTTATAGATTTAGTGTTTAAGGTTTAGGATTTAGGGTTTATGGTTTTTTTTAGTTAAATTAAGTAAACCGATAGATTTAGGTTTATTTAGTTTATTTTTTGTTTATTTTTGTTTATTTTATTTTTTATTTTTATTTTGATTATTTATTTAGTTTAGTTTATTTATTTTAGGTTTATTTATTTTAGTTTAGGGTTTTTATTTTAGTTTATTTTTTGGTTTAGGTTTAGGTTTATTTTTTAGTTGAGTTTTATTTTAATTTTATGTTTTAGGTGCAGGTTTTATTTTTTTATTTTAGGTTTAGGCTTAGGTTATTATTTTATTTTTTTAGGTTTAGGCTTTAGGTTTTTATTTTAAGTTTATTTTTAGGTTTTATTTGTTAGTTTAGGTTTATGTTTATTTCTTGGTTATTTTATTTTATTTAGTTAGGTTTAGGTTTAGGTTTAATTTATTTTAGGTTTAGGTTTTATTTATTTTAGTTTAGTTTATTATAGTTTAGGTTTAGGTTTATTTTATTTTGTTTATTTTATATTTGTTTTAGTTTTAAGTTTTTTTTAGTTTAGTGTTTAGGTATTATTATTTATTTATTTTTATGTTTTATTTTTAGGTTTATTTTTTAGGTTTATGTTTTTATTTAGTTTTTATTTTATTTAATTTTAGGTTAATTTTAGTTTTATTTTACTTATACTTTTATTTTATTTAGGTTTTTTTATTCTTAGGTTTATTTTATTTTTAATTTTAGTTTAGGTTTTATTTTTAATTTAGTTTATTATTTATTTATTTATTTTATTTTATTTTAGGTTTAGATTTACATTTTAGTTTAGGTTTTTATTTTATTTTATTTTTTATTTTATTTTGGTTTAGGTTTTTTTATATATTTTATTTTTAGGTTTAATTTAGTTTAGGTTTAAAGTTTTAGGTTTTTAGGGTTTAGGGTTTAGGGTTTTAGGGTTTAGGATTTTACAGTTTAAGGTTTAGGGTTGGGGTTTAGGTTTAGAGTTTAGTGGAGGGTTTAGAGTTAGCTTCTTAGTTTTTTTTTATATTAAGTAAACTAGTAGGTTTAGGTTTATTTAGTTTATTTTATTCTTTATTTTATTTATTATTTTATAATTTAGGTTTTTTTTATTTTATTTTATTTTTAGGTTTAGGTTTATTTTAGTTGAGTATTAGTATTTTATTTTACGTTTAGGTTTTATTTTATGTTTAGCTTTATGTTTTTATTTTATTTTTTTGGTTTAGGTTTTAGATTTTTATTTTAAATTCATTTTTAGGTTTTGTTTTTTAGTTTAGGTTTAGGTTTATTTTTAGTTTATTCTATTTTGTTTAGTTTATGTTTTGGTTTGGGTTTATTTTATTTTAGGTTTAGGTTTAGGGTTTAGGGTTAATTTAGGGTTTAGGTTTATGGTTTTGTTTAGGGTTTAGGGTTTAGGTTTTTTGGGTTTATAGTTTTAGGTTTAAGGTTTAGGGTTTAGGGTTATTAGGGTTTAGAGTTTAGAGTTTAGGGTTTAGGGTTTAGGTTTAGGTTTAGGGTTTGTTTTAGTTTAAGGTTTTGGTTTTCATATATATATATTATTTAGAACAAATTTAGATTCAACATTTCTTCTTTTCAATTTCATCAACCAAGTAACACAAAAGTTTTCTAAGACACAAGTGACATAGATCAAAATGAGTAAGCACAAATGATAATGACAACCATTTTTATATAGTTCCATAAACAGATTGGTTGACCATTCTTGTTTCTCCAATTCCCATCGAGAACCACTCTCTAGTAGCTACATCATATCCCTCTCTCTCCTTACCACGGTTTAGGGTTTTGAGTTTAGGTTTTAGGTTTAGTGTTTAGGTTTTAGGGTTTTGATTTTTTGTTAGCAGTGAACAAATTTTTTACTTCTTATTTCATCAACCAAGTAACACCCCAAGTTTTCTAAGACACAAGTGATGACATAGATCAAAAATGAGCACACATAGAGCAAATCAAAACCCTAGATAACTAGAACTATGTATCAGTAAAGACACCATAAGTAGCAGAGATATAATGTTCTTGATTTCTCTGTTCCCATGAAAACCACCCCTAAGGATCACCAAAATATCCTTGATATCTCCCTCTATGTAACCTCCATCTCTCCTCACTACTTTCGACCACCACCATATCCAGCTTCCCCACCCTATGATAGCAGCCTTTATTTTCTAGACTTAGTTGATGGTTTACCATCAAGGTTATTATTAGGGTTTAGTTTAGGTTTTAGGTTTAGGGTTTAGGTTTATTTTTTAATCTCTTTAGTTACTTTAAGTTTAGCTTTAATATTTGAGGTTTAGGGTTTGGTGTTTAGGGTTTACGATTTTAGGGTTTATTCTTTTAGGGTTTAGGGTTTAGGGTTAAGGTTTAGGGTTTAGGTTTATTGTTTAGGGTTTAGGGTTTGGGTTAGGTTAATTTTAGGGTTTAAGGTTTAGGGCTTAGGATTTAGGGTTTAGGGTTTAGGGTTTAGTGTTTAGTGTTCTTTTTTTTTTAAATTAAGTAAACCGGGAGGTTTAAGTTTATTTAGTTTATTTTTTAAATATTTAGTTTATTTCATTTTGGTATTTTTATTTAGGTTTTTATTATTTAGTTTAGTTTATTTATTTTATTTTATTTTTTGGCTCAGATTTAAGTTTTAATTTATTCTTTAGTTTAGTATATTTTTATTTTATTTTTAAGGTTTATGTTTTATTTTTTATTTTTAGGTTTAGGTTTAGGTTTTATTTATTTTCTTAGGTTTAAGTTTTAGTTTTTCATTTTAGGTTTATTTGTAGGTTTTATTTTTTAGTTTAAGTTTATTTTAGTTTATTTTATTTTATTTAACTTAGGGTTTTTAGTTTAGGTTTAGGTTTAGGTTTTATTTATTTTAGTTTTATTTATTTTTTGTTTAGGATTAGGTTTTTTATTTTCTTTATTTTAGATTGTTTTTTTTTAGTTTAGGTTTAGGTTTTCTTAGGTAATATTATTTTATTTTAGGTTTAGGTTTTATTTTTTATTTTAGGTTTTTTTATTTTATTTTAAGTTTATTTTATTTTATTTATTTTTATTTTATTTTCATTTTTATTTTAGGTTTATTTTATTTTTTAATTTTGTTTAAGGTTTTATTTATTTTATTTTACTTTTTGTTTAATTTTTATTTTATTTTGTTTTTAAGTTTAGGTTTAGGCTTAGGATTTTTTAATTTAATTTTGATTTATTTTATTTAGATTTTGGTTTTTTATTTAATTTATTTTTCAGTTTTATTTAGTTTAGGTTTAGGTTTTTAGGGTTTAGGGTTTAGGGTTTGGAGATTAGGGTTTAGTGTTTAGGATTTAGAGTTTATGGTTTGGGATTTAGGGTTTATGGTTATATTGTTTAGGGTAATATGTTTTAGGGTTTAGGGTTTAGGGTTTAGGGATTTAGGGTTTAGGGTTTATAGTTAGAGTTTTTTCTATTTTTATTTAAATTTTTTTTATTTTTTTAAATTAAGTAAACTTGTAGGTTTAGGTTTATTTAATTTTTTTTATTTTGATTTAAGATTCTTTTTATTTTTATTTTATTTAGTTTATTTATTTTAGTTTAGATTTTTATTTTATTTTATTTTATAGGTATAGGTTTAGGTTTATTTTTAGTTTAGTTTTATTTTATTTTATTTTTAAGTTTAGGTTTATTTTTATTTTAGGTTTAGGTTTTTTGGTTTAGGTTTAGGTTTTTTGAGGTTTTTTTAGGTTTATTTTTTTAGTTTAAGTTTATTTTTATTTTATTTTATTTTATTTTTAGTTTAGGTTTTAGGTTTAGGTTTTATTTTTTAGTTTAGGTTTAGGTTTATTTTATTTTATTTTGGTTTAGATTTTTTTTAGTTTAGGTTTAGGTTTTATTTTTATTTATTTTTGGTTTTATTTTTAGGTTTATTAGGTTTAGGTTTTATTTTATTTTATTTTATTTTAGGTCAATTTTATTTTCTTTTAGGTTAAATTTTATTTTATTTAGGTTTTTAGTTTAGTTTAGGTTTTATTTATTTAATTTTAGTTATGTTTTTATTTTTTATTTTATTTTCTTTTATTTAAGTTTAGGATTAAGTTTAGCTTTATGTTTTCATTTTATTTTATTTTCTTATTTTGTTTTTATTTAGATTTTTTATTTATTTTATTTTTAAGTTTTAATTAGTTTAGGTTTAGGCTTTTATGATTTTAGGGTTTAAGGTTTAGGGTTAGTTTAGAGTTTAGGGTTTAGGGTTTAGGGTTTAGATTTTAGGGTTTACTGTTTAGGGTTTAGGGTTTAGAGTTTAGGGTTTAAGGTTTTTAGGGTTTAGGGTTTTGGGATTAGGGTTTAGGTTCTAGGTTTAGGGTTCAGGTTTTAGTTTAGGGTTTAGGGTTTTTGGTATTTTTAACAGAGAACAAATTAAGATTTACAACATTTCTTCTTTTGTTTAATTAGTTTATTTAGTTTATTTTTTATTTATTTAGTTTATTTTATTTATATTTTTATTTTTATTTAGTTTAGTTTATTTATTTATTTTATTTTTTTTTTTTAGTTTAGGTATTTTATTTTAGTTTATTTTTTTTTTTGGATTAGGTTTAGATTTAGGTTTATTTCTTAATCGAGTTTTATTTTTAGTTTATTTTCTAGGTTTAATTTTATTTTTTATTTTATGTTTAGGTTTAGGTTTTCATTATAGTTTTTTTGGTTTAGGTTTTAGGTTTGTATTTTAGGTTTATTTTTAGGTTTTATTTTTTAATTTAGGTTTAAGTTTATTTTTTTAATTTATTTTATTTATTTTAGGGTTTAGGTTTACATTTATGTTTAATTTATTTTAGTTTAGGTTTAGGTTCCGTTTATTTTATTTATTTTATTATTATTTTAGGTTTAGTTTTTTTTTTAGTTTAGGGTTTAGGATTTATCTTTAGGTTTATCTTCTCGATTTATGTATAGGTTTATTTAATTTTAAGTTTATTTTATTTTATTTTTGGTTTAGTTTTTATTTTATTTAAGTTTTTCATAATTTAGTTTATTATTTTATTTATTTTATTTTTGTTAACTTTTTATTTTTTATTATATTTCCTTTCTAGATTTAGGTTTAGGTTTCTATTTATGTTTTTAATTTATTTTATTTTCTTATTTTGATTTGGCTTAGATTTTTTTATTTATTTTATTTTTAGGTTTTAATTAGTTAAGTTTAGGTTTTTAGCTTTTTAGGGTTTAAGGTTTAGGGTTAGTTTATGGTTTAAGTTTAGGGTTTAGCGTTTAGGGTTTAGGGTTTAGGGTTTAGGGTTTATTTTTTTTTGGGTTTAGGGTTTACAGATTTAGGGTTTAGGGTTTAAGTTTTAGTGTTTAGGGTTCTAGGTTTTAGGGTTTAGGGTTTGAGGTTTTGGGTTTACGATTTTTAGGGTTTAGGTATTAGGTTATAGGGTTTAGGGTTTCAAGTTTTAGGTTTAGGGTTTTTATGGTTTAGGGTTTAGGGTTTAGGTTTTAGGTTTAGGGTTCAGGTTTTAGTTTAGCATTTAGGGTTTTGGTTTTTTTTAACAAAGAACAAATTATTTACATTTCTTCATTTATTTATTAGTTTATTTAGTTTATTTTTTTATTAATTTTAGTTTATTTTAATTTTAATTTTTATTTATGTTTATTTTTTTACTTAGTTTAGTTTATTTATTTTATTATTTATTTTATCTAGGTTTTATTTTTTAGTTTAATTATTTATTTTAGTTTATTTTTTGGATTAGGTTTTGGTTTAGGTTTATTTTTTAGTTGAGTTTTATTTTAATTTTATTTTTTTTGGTTTAGGTTTTATTTTTTATTATGTTTAGGTTTAAGTTTTATTTTATTTTTTAGGATTATGTTTTAGGTTTTTTTATTTTAGGTTTTATTCTTTTATTTAGGTTTATTTTATTTCTTTTATTTTATTTAGTTTAGGGTTTAGGTTTTATTTATTTTAGTTTAGTTTATTTTTTTCTAGGTTTAGGTTTATTTTATTTTATTTTACTTTAAGTTTAGGGTTTAGGTTTTATTTCTATGTTTACTTTTTAGGTTTAGGTTTTCATTTAGTTTTTATTTTATTTACATTTTAGGTTTATTTTAGGTTTATTTCATGTTTTATTTTATGTTTAGTTTTTATTTTATTTAGGTTTTTTATTCTTAGGTTTATTTTATTTTTAGCTTAATTTAGGTTTTTATTTATTTTATTTTTATTTATTTTAGTTAATTTATTTTATTTAATTTGGGTTTAGGTTTAGGTTTAGTTTAGGTTTTATTTTATTTAGGGTTAGGTATTTTTTAATTATTTTATTTTAGGTTTTAGTTTAGGTTTATGTCTTTAAGTTTTAGGGTTTAGGGTTTAGGTTTAGGGTTTTTAGGGTTTTTTTTAGGGTTAGGTTTAGGGTTTAGGGTTTATTAGTTTAGGGTTTAGGTTTAGGGTTTATGGTTTTAGTTTTAGGGTTTTTAGGTTTAGGGTTTTAAATTAGGGTTTAGTGTTTAAGTTTTTTAGTTTAATGGTTTTAGGGTTTAGGGTTTAGAGTTTAGGGTTGTTGGCTTTGGGTTTAGAGTTTAATGTTTATGGATAGTTTTATGGTTTAGGGTTTAGGATTAGGGTTTTATTTATTTCTTTTATTTTTTAATTTTTTAAAATTAAGAAAACTAATAGGGTTGGGTTTTTTTAGTTATTTTTTATTTATTTTAGTTTATTTCATTTATTTGTTTTGATTTAGGTTTATTTTTTTCTTTATTTAATTTAGTTTATTTATTTTAGCTTTATTTAATTTTGTTTTGGTTTTTCATTTTATTTTATTTTTTTAGGTTTAGGTTTATGTTTATGTTTATTTTAGGTTAGTTTATATGTATTTTCTTTTTTAGGATTAGGTTTTATTTTTTTTTCTTTTAGGTTTTGGTTTTTATATTTTAGGTTTAGGTTTTAGGTTTATTTTAGGTTATTTGGGTTTATTTTTAGTTTAGATTTAGGTTTATTTTAGTATATTTTATTTTATTTAGTTTAGGTTTAGGTCTAGGTTTAGTTTTTTGTATTTTATTTTAGTTTATTTTAGTTTAGGTTTTGGTTTATTTTATTTTTTAGGTTTAGGTTTTTTTTTTAGGGTTTAGGTTTTATTTTTATTTATTTTAGGTTTTTTTAGGTTTAGGTTTTATTTAGTTTTATTTTATTTTATTTTAGGTTATATTTTATTATTTTTATTTTAGGTTTAGTTTTATTTTATTTTGTTTTATTCTTAGGTTTTTTTGTTTTTTTTATTAGTTTAGGTTTATTTTAGTTGTTTTATATTATTTAGTTTATTTTAGTTTAGTTTAG
Organism: Cymbidium sinense; assembly: GCA_021442155.1. Lineage (NCBI taxonomy): Eukaryota > Viridiplantae > Streptophyta > Magnoliopsida > Asparagales > Orchidaceae > Cymbidium > Cymbidium sinense. The sequence goes on along the minus strand of JAKCPB010002173.1, from coordinate 43,778 downwards.
TTTAGTTTAGGTTTAGGTTTTTTTATTTTATTTTAGTTATTTTAGTTTAGCATTAGGTTTATTTTATTTAGTTTAAGTTTTTAGTTTAGGTTTAGTTTTATTTTATTTTTTAGGTTTATTTTTAGTTTTATTTTATTTTTATTTTAGGTTTATTTTATTTTTTATTTTATGTTTAGTTTTAATTTATTTATGTTTATATTTTAGGTTTATTTTAATTATTTAGTTTAGTTGGTTTATCTATTTTAGTTTAATTTTTATTTTTATTTTATTTATATTGAATTTTAGTTTAGGTTTAGGTTTAGTTTAGGATTTTATTTTATTTTATTTTATTTTAGTGTTTAGGGTTTAGGGTTGTAGGTTTAGGGCTTATGGTTAGTTTTATGGTTTAGGGTTAATGTTTAGGGTTTTAGGGTTTAATGTTTAGGGTTAGGGTTTAGGTTTTACGGTTTTAAGTTTAGTGTTTACTTTAGGTTTAGGGTTTTTTTAGTTAGTTAGTTTAGAGGTTTAGGTTAGTTTAGGGTTTATGATTTAGTTTAGTTTAGGGTTTTAGGTTTTAGGGTTAGGGTTTAGGTTAGTTTAAGGTTTAAGGTTTAGGGTTTTAGGGTTTAGGTTTTAGGTTTAGGTTAGGATTTGATTTATAGTTTAGGATTAGGTTTATTTAGTTTAGGTTTAGTTTAGGGTTTAGTTTTTTTAGGTTTAGTTTAAGTTTAGATTTAGGTTAAGGGTTTTTTTAGGTTTAGGTTTTAGGTTTAGGTTTAGGGTTTAGGTTTTAATGTTTAGGATTTCTTTAGGTTTAGGATTTTAGGTTTAGGTTTTTTTTTTAAATTTAAAATAGGTTTTATTTTATTTATTTATTTATATTTTATTTAGGTTAACTTTTATTTTTTTATTTGGTTTATTTTTATATTTATTTATTTTAGTTTAGGTTTTATTTATTTAATTATGAGGTTTAAGTTTAGATTTATATTTTATTTTTTTAGTTTCATTTTATTTATTTTATATTTATGTTTAGTTTAGGTTTTATTTACTTTTTTTTTAGTTTAGGTTTTAGGTTTTATTTTAGGTTTATTTTTTAGGTTTTATTTTAGTTTAAGTTTAGGTTTATTTTTAGTTTATTTTATTATATTTTATTTAGTTTAGGTATAGGTTTATTTTATTTTAGGTTTAGGGTTTATTAATTTTAGTTTAGGTTTAGGGTTTAGGGTTTATGGTTTTGGGTTTAGGGTTTAGGTTTAGTTAGGTTTAGGGTTTAGCTTTTTTATTTTATTTATTAGGTTTAAAGTTTAGGTTATAAGTTTAGGTTTAGTGTTTAGTTTAGGTTTAGGTTTTATTTTAGTTTAGGTTTAGTTTTATTATTTCATAGTTTAGGAGTTTATTTAGTTTAGGGTTTAGGGTTTATTTTAAGTTTAGTTTAGGTTTAGGTAGTGTTATTTTATAGGTTTAGGTTTGGGTTTAATGTTTAGTTTAGGGTTTGGTTTTATAGTGTTTAGGTTTAGGTTTAGGATTTTAGGTTAGGGATTAAGGTTTTTTAGTTTAGGGTTTAGGTTTAGGGTTTAGTTTAGGGTTTAGGTTAGTTTAAGGTTTAGTGTTTAGGGTTTAGAGTTCTTTAGGGTTTAGGTTAGTTAGGGTTTAGGGTTTAGGGTTAGTTTAGTGTTTAGGGTTTAGATTTTTTAAATTAAGTAAAGAAGTTGGTTTATTTATTTTATTTAGTTTAGTTTATATTTTTAATTAGGTTTATTTTTTATTTTTATTCAGTTTAGTTTATTTATTTTATGTTTATTTATTTTATTTTAAGATTTTATTTTATTTTATTTTTTAGGTTTAAATTTTGGTTTATGTTTATTTTTTTAGTTTAGTGTTATTTTTATTTTGTTTTTTAGGTTTAGGTTTTATTTTGTTTTTATAGGTTTAGGTTTAGTTTTTTTTTTTATTTTTTAGGTTTAGGTTTTTTGGTTTTTATTTTAGGTTTATTTTTTATGTTTTATTTTTTTAGTTTAGGTTTTGGTTTATTTTTAGTTTATTTTATTTAGTTTAGTTAAGTTTATTTTTTGGTTTAGGTTTAGGTTTTATTTACTTTAGTTTAGTTTATTTTAGTTTAGGTTTATGTTGATTTTATTTTTATTTTGGTTTAGGTATTTATTTAGTTTAGGGTTTAGATTATATTTTTATTTATTGATAGGTTTTATTTTATGGTTTCTTATTTAGGTTTAGTTTTATTTAGTTTTATTTTAAGTTTATTTATTCTTATTTTTAGTTTAGTTTTTATTATAGGTTTTTTTTATTGTTAAATTTATTTTATTTTTTTTTTAGTTTTTATGTTTTATTTATTTTATTTTAGTTTATTTTTTAGTTTATTTTTTTATTTTAGGTTTAGTAGGTTTTAGTTTAGGTTTTTTATTTTATTTTATTTTTTTATTTATTTAGGTTTAGGTTTAGGTTTAGTTAAGGTTTAGGGTTTTTTTAGGGTTTAGGGTTTAGGGTTTAGGGTTTAGGGTTAGGTTTTAGGTTAGGTTTAGGTTTAGTGTTTAGGCTTTAGGTTTAGAGTTAGCTTAAGGTTTAGGATTTTTTTTAAATTAAGTAAATCGGTTGGTTTAGGTTTATTTAGTTTGTTTTAAGTTTAATTTTTATTTATGTTTATTTTTTATTTTTATTTAGTTTATTATATTTATTTTAGTTAAGTTTTTTATTATATTTTATTTTTTAGGTTTAGGTTTAGTTTTAGGTTTATTTTTTAGTTAAGTTTTATTTTTATTTTATTTTTTTAGGTTTATTTATTTTATTTATGTATAATTTATGTTTTATTTTATTTTTTAAGTTTACATTTTAGGTTTTATTTTAGGTTTATTTTAGGTTTTAATTTTAGTTTAGGTTAGTTTATTTTAGTTTATTTTATTTATTTAGTTTAGGTTTAGGTTTATTGCTTTATTTTAGGTTTTGGTTAGGGTTTAGGGTAGTTTAGGGTTTAGGTTTAGGGTTTGGGATTTAGGGTTTAGGTTTAGGTTTTAGAGTTTAGGATTTAGGTTTAGGTTTTAGGGTTTAGGGTTTTATTTTTTTATAGTTTAGGGTTAGGTTTAGTTTAGGTTTAGGGTTTTTTTTTTTAATGAAATAAATTCAAATTCAACATTTCTTCTTTATTTCATCAACCAAGTAACACACAAGTTTTTAAGACAAGTGAAAACATAAAATTAGCATGCATAAAGCAAATCAAAACCTGAATAGTTTTATCTCTTATCAAGATGATTCCATAAGTCAGTCAGATTCTTCTTCTCCATTCATCAAAACTAGCCTCTCGTAGGATCATTTATATCTATTTTCTTTTATTTTACCACCATTTCCATCTCCATATCCACCAGCACCTAGAACCTCATTGATAACCACCTCGCCTCCACCGTCGGATCTAGTTGGATGATGTTCCATCAAGGTTTTTTCTTAGGGTTTAGGTTTTAGGTTTTGTTTTAGGGTTTAGGTTTATTTTTTTAATTTATTTTGTTACTTTTGGTTTAGGTTTAGGTTTGAGGTTTAGGGTTTAGGGTTTCAGGTTTAGGGTTTAGGATTGTAGGTTTAGGGTTTAGGGTTTATGGTTGTAGGTTTAGGGTTTTTGGTTGTAGGTTTAGTGTTTAGGGTTTAGGGTTTATGGTTTAGGGTTAGGATTTAGGGTTTAGGATTGTAGGTTTAGGGTATAAGGTTTAGGATTTGGGGTTTATGGTTTTTTTTAATTAGGTAATCGTGTAGGTTTAGGTTTATTTAGTTTATTTTTTTATTTAATTTAATTTAATTTTTATTTTTATTTAGGTTTTTTTATTTAGTTTAGTTTATTAATTTTAGGTTTATTTATTTTAGTTTATTTTTTAAGTTTAGGTTTAGGTTTAGGTTTATTTTTTAGTTGAGTTTTATTTTTATTTTTTGTTTTAGGTGTTGGTTTTATTTTTTAATTTTAGGCTTAGGTTTATTTTTTATTTTTTTAGGTTTAGGTTTAGGTTTTATTTTAGGCTTATTTTAGGTTTTATTTTTAGTTTAGGTTTAAGTTTATTTTATTTTATTTTAGTTTAGGTTTAGGTTTAGTTTATTTTATGTTTATGTTTAGGTTTTATTTATTTTAGTTTAGTTTATTTTTGTTTAGGTTTTGATTTATTTTATTTTGTTTATTTTATTTTTATTTTAGGTTTAGGTTTTTTTTTTAGTTCAGGGTTTTGGTTTTATTTTTTAATTATTTTTAAGTTTTTTTTAGGATTAGGTTTATTTTATTTTTAAACTTTTAGTTTTTATTTTATTTAGGTTTTTTTTTCTTAAGTTTATTTTATTTTTTTCAATTTAGTTTAGGATTTAATTTTTTTAATTTTTTTTTAATTTATTTATTTTATTTTATTTTTATTTTTAGATCTAGGTTTTATTTTAGGTTTTTATTATTTTTATGATTTAATTTTTTTTTAGGTTTAGGTTTTTTATATATTTTATTTTTAGTTTTTACTTAATTTAGGTTTATGCTTTTAGGCTTTTAGGGTTTAGGGCTTTAGGGTTTAGGGTTTAGGGTTAGGGTTTAGGGTTTAAAGTTTAGTGTTTAGGCTTTAGGGTTTAGTTAACTTAGGGTTTAAGGTTTTTTTTAATTAAGTAAAAAGTAGGTTTAGGTTTATTATTTATTTGAATTTTTATTTTTATTTAATTCTATTTTTTTATTTTATTTTTTAGGATTAGGTTTATTTTTTAGTTGAGTTTTGTTTTTATTTTATTTTTTAGGTTTAGGTTTTTTATGTTGGGTTTATGTTTTATTTTATTTTAGGTTTATGTTTTAGGTTTTATTTTAAGTTTATTTTAGGTTTTATTTTTTAGTTTAGCTTATGTTTGTTTTTAATTTATTATATTTATTTAGTTTAGGTTTAAGTTTAAGTTTACTTTATTTTTGGTTTAGGTTTAGGGTTTAGGGTTTATGGTTTAATATTTTGGGTTTAGGTTTTAAGGTTTAGGGTTTTTGGGTTTAGGGTTTTAGGGTTTATGTTTTCAGGGTTTAGGGTTTAGGGTTAGGATTTAGGGTTTAGGGTTGTAGGTTTAGGGTTTAAGGTTTAGGAATTAGAGTTTATGGTTTTTTTATTAATTAAGTAATCTAGTAGGTTTAGGTTTATTTAGTTTAATTTTTTTATTTATTTTAGTTTATTTTATTTTTTATTTTTATTTAGCTTTTTTTATTTTTATTTAGTTTAGTTTATTAATTTTAGGTTTATTTATTTTAGTTTATTTTTTAGGTTTAAGTTTTTAGTTTTATTTTAAGCTTAGGTTTTTTTATTTTAGTTTTGGATTAAGTTTATTTTATTTTATTTTATTTAGTTTAGGTTTAAGTTTTGGTTTAGTTTATTTTATATTTAGGTTTATGTTTATTTATTTTAGTTTAGTTTATTTTAGTTTAGGTTTAAGTTTATTTTATTTTGTTTATTTTATTTTATTTAGGTTTAGGTTTTTCTTTTTAGTTCAGGGTTTAGGTTTTATTTTTTATTTATTTTTAGGTTTTTTTAGGTTTAGGTTTATTTTATTTTTTATAGTTTTATTATTTAGGTTTTATTCTTAAGTTTATTTTATTTTTTAAGTTTAGTTTAGGATTTATTTTTTTATTTTTTGTTTATTTTTTTATTTATTTATTTTTATTATTTTATTTAGATCTAATTTTATTTTAGGTTTTATTATTTTATTTTTTAATTTTTTTTTAGGTTTAGGTTTTAATATATTTTATTTTTTAGGTTTTATTTAGTTTAGGTTTTTTTTTAGGTTTTTTTAGGGTTTAGGGTTAAGGGCTTTAGGGTTTAGGGTTTAGGGTTAGGGTTTAGGGTTTAGAGTTTAGTGTTTAGGCTTTAGGGTTTACGATTAGCTTAGGGTTTAAGGTTTTTTTTTAAATTAAGTAAACTGGTAGGTTTAGGTTTATTTAGTTTATTTGAATTTTTATTTTTATTTATTATTTTTATTTAGTTTGGTTTATTTATTTTAATTTGGCTTTTTATTTTGTTTTATTTTTTAGGATCAGGTTTATTTTTAGTTGAGTTTATTTTTATTTTATTTTAGGTTTAGGTTTTATTTTTTTATTTTTGTTAGGTTTATGTTTTATTTTATTTTCTAGGTTTATGTTTTAGGTTTTATTTTAAGATTATTTTAGGTTTTATTTTTTTTAGTTTAGGTTATGTTTATTTTAGTTTATTATATTTTATTTAGTTTAGATTTAAGTTTAAGTTTACTTTATTTTTGGTTTAGGTTTAGGGTTTAGAGTTAGTTTAGGGTTTAGGGTTTAGGGTTTGTGGTTTAAGGTTTTGGGTTTAGGTTTTAGGGTTTAGGATTTTTGGGTTTAAGTTTTCGGGTTTAGGGTTTTTAGGGTTTAGGTTTTAGTGTTGAGGGTTTAGCTTTTAGGATTAAGGATCAGGTTCTAGTTTATGGTTTAGGGTTTTTCATATATATGTTTTTTTTTAGAGGATAAATTATTCAACATTTTTCTTTTGATTTCATCAACCATGTAACACACCAAGTTTTCTACAAGTGATATATAAATAAAAATGAGCACACATAGAAATCAAAACCCTAGATAAGTAGAATCATTTTATTGTAAAGACATAGTTTATAAGTTGTAGATCAGTCGATCGTTATTCGGTTTCTCAATTCTCATATACCACGGCCTTTTCAATGGCGGATCCACCATCATATCCCAATCTCTCCCTCACCACAGTTGTAACCTCATTTGCTCCTCGATACCATAACCACTTTGCTCACTACCACCTCCATATCCACGGAACCTCTAAATCCCCCCACCAATGCGATATTGCCTCCACCTCCACCAAGATCTAGGCATTTGGTTGATGGTGATGTTCTTAGTGAAGGTTATTCTTAGGGTTTAGGTTTAGGTTTATTAGGTTTTAGGGTATAGGTTTAATTTTTAATTTATTTAGTTACTTTAGGTTTAGGTCTAGTATTTGAGGCTTAGGGTTTTGGGTTTAGGGTTTAGGGTTAGGGTTTAGGGTTTAGGGTTTAGCGTTTAGGGTTTAGGGTTTATGATTTTAGGGTTTTAGGGTTTAGGTTTTTTAGGACTTTTTTTAGGGAACCCCATATAGAGGAATTTTATTGCCACAAAAGGGGTTACAAGGTCTTTAAGAGGGGATAAACTCAAGATGCTTTCAAAAGCTACAAATAGCCTGAGAGTAAATCCCACAATCAATAAAAAAAAAGACAGAAAGCAAAAGAAATAAGATGATCAAGAGAATAGCCATTTGACCACCTTCATCAAAATCTTGAGGATGAAAGAAGCCTATGCCTCCACAAGAGAAGGAACATGCAAGAAAACAACACAGAATCTGCAAACATCTAGAAGAAAGAGTTAGCACAATTAAAGTGATACAACTCAAATTAAAAGTAAAATCAGAATAAAATGAGAGAATTATAGAGTAGTGTGTGGGAATAGGCTCAGGCTCAGTCACATAAAATTGGGGCAGCCGCAAACATGAGCATCCAAACTTCCAATGAAGGGTTACATCACAAGTTCTACTACAAACCTAGGGGGGAACAGTAGCCATTGGAAGAAAATCATTTTATCTATAGTACCTGCATACCAAAATATAGCCGCATACATTATAGAAAATAAGGCAACATAGATCAAAATGGTAAAGGGATGACACCAATCCTATATAAGATAAGTATCACCAACAAATGCCAACATAGCAAGGGAATGCACAGCTAATAACATCTCTACCTAGATGAAACATCTTGGCCACATCAACCTTATTAATAACATGACCACAAAAATAAATATACATGTCTAATAGAGCCAGTAAATGCAACCACCGGATAAATCCATACACATAGCCCGAGATAATGAGGTTAACCACATGGCAATCATCGAGAACAAAAGGCGGGCATGAATCCAAACACAATATTGACTTTTGGACATATTAATCCAATAAAACCATTCATATAAGTAAAAATATCCCTACCCAAATGAAACCTCTTGGCCAAGAAAATAGCAGTAAAGAGGAGAGCCATTTAGAGTTAATACGATGTTAACAATCACCTTGATAATAGCATGATCAGTAATTGCACAAGTCTAAAAGATCCAAGAGGGAAATGAAATAATAGATATACCCATACCGCAAAGGAACAAATAATATGGTTAACCACACAACAAAAACATAACAAAAGACCAGTTAGAAAACCAACCGCAATAGTTAGCCTGCTGAAGATGAAAACCTAAAAGATCATTCAGCCAGTAGCCAAAATAGCAAACCAAATATTGAACCCGATAGAGGGTAATGTTGGCAGACCATTACTACATTGAAATAAAGGGGGAATAAAAAAAGATAGTAGCATTAAATTTTTCAAATCAAGGGAAAATAGACCAGCAGCTAGGAAAATAGTATCAATAAAGATAGTAGGAATGGGATGCAAGAAATAGTCCCAATCGTGCAATGAAACAACAATGATGGCAATCAAAATACATAATCTGTCCCTACAGATTAGGAAAAGGGGTAGCACAAACTAGCATATTAGGGAACCAGGAAGCACAACCCCATTCAGTAAGGGAAACAATAAATACAATAAAATCCAACAAGTAGCTGGATAATGAATAGTAAACCAACAGCTGAGACTACAAAGGCAAAAGCCTCCATCACAGGATAACCAAATAGTATTTTTAGGGAAATGCATCAAAAAAACCAAGTTGCAACAGAAATAAAACAAAAGGTTGAACATATAGGTAAGGCAAAACTGTTAACAGACCAAAAAGCATAAAATGAGACTAATCTCTGAGATAGGGTAATCTAGTATTGTCTAAATTAACCAATCCACACAAATGTTTAGGAAGATTAAGCTGATCAAAGAAAGTTATGTCATTTAATCTAGCACCCAGATTAGCATGGTAACAACACACGCATTGCCTTCATGCCAAACATGAGTGATTTTAAAATAAACTAGAGATAGGAGAGCTCTAGTATGATTAAGGAGGTAATACAAATCTATATTTCCCACCTTGGTGGAAGTCAACATATCAATCAGCAAGAGAGGAGCCACCTCAATCTAGATATTAGGCCAACCTTTTTGTAAGCAAATCTCAATAGCTTTGTTAACAGCAATTAATTCAGCAAAGATAACAGAACATGCAGTAAGTGGATGGCAAAAGCACAAATAACATTACCTTTAAAGTTTCTGAAAATGCCACCACAGCCAGTGGGTTTAGGTTTTTTAAGGTTTAGGGTTGTAGGTTTAGGGTTTAGGGTTAGTTTGGGGTTTAGGGTTTAAGGTTTTGGGTTAGTTTTAGGGTTTAAGGTTTAAGGTTTAGGGTTTGGAACGGGTAGATTTAAGTTCATTTAGTTTATGTTATTCTTTTTTTTATTTAAGTTTATTTTTATTTTTTTATTTAGATTAGTTTATTTATTTGAGTTTAGGTTTTCATTTTAGTTTATTTTTTTTTGGTTTAGGTTTAGGTTTATTTTTTATTTTTTAGTTTTTATTTTTATTTTAATTTTTAGGTTTAGGTTTTATTTTTTATTTTTAGGTTTACATTTAGGTTTTTATACTATTTTTTTAGGTTTAGGTTGTAGGTTTTAATTTTAGGTTTATTTTTTGATTTTATTTTTTAGTTTAGGTTTAGGTTTATTTTTAGTTTATTTTATTTTATTTAATTTAGGGTTTAGGTTTACCCAAGTTTAGGTTTTATCTATTTTAGTTTAGTTTATTTTAGTTTAGGATTAAGTTTAATTTATTTTCTTTATTTTAGGTTTAGGTTTTTTCTTTTTAGTTTAGGGTTTAGGTTTTTCTTTTAATTTTTTATTTTTAGGTAATATTTTTACGTTTATTTTTTAAGTTTAGGTTTTTGCATAGTTTTTATTTTACTTTATTTTAGGTTTATTTAATTTTTATTTTATGTTTAGTTTTTTTTTTGGGTTTTTATTTTTAGGTTAATTTTATTTTTTAGTTTTGTTTAGGTTTTTATCTATTTTATTTTAGTTTAGTGGTTTCTTTTAGGTTTAGGTTTAGGTTTAGGTTTTAGTTTAGGTTTTTATTTTAATTTATTTTATTTAGGTTTAGGTTTTTTATTTAATTCATTTTTAGGTTTTATTTGGTTTCGATTTAGGTTTTTAGGGTTTAGGGTTTGGCGTTTAGAGATTAGGGTTTAGTGTTTAGGGTTTAGGGTTTATGATTTGGGGTTTAGGGTTTATGGTATAGGGTTGTATATTTTAGGGTTTAGGGTTTAGGGTTTATGGTTTAGGATTTTAGGGTTTAGGATTTAGGGTTAGGGTTTTTTTTATTTTTTAAATTTTTAAATTTTTTATTTTTTTTAAAATTAAGCAAACTGGTAGGTTTAGGTTTCTTTAGTTTATTTTTTTTTATGATTTAAGTTTAATTTTTTATTTAATTTAGTTTATTTATTTTAGTTTTATTTCTTTTATTTTAGGTTTTTTATTTTATTTATTTTTTAGGTTTAGGTTTAAGTTTATTTTTTAGTTTAGTTTTTTTTTTATTTTAGTTTTTAGGTTTAGGTTTTATTTTTTATTTTTAAGTTTAGGTTTAGAATTTTATTTTATTTTTTTAGGTGTAGGTTTTAGGTTATTATTTTAGGTTTATTTTTAGATTTTATTTTTTTAGTTTAAGTTTATTTTTAGTTTATTTTATTTTATTTTAGGTTAAGGTTTTATTTATTTTAGTTTAAATTTAGGTTTATTTTATTTTTATTTTAAGTTTAGGTTTAGGTTTTATTTATTATTTACTTTTAGGTTTATTATTTAGGTTTAAGTTTTTATTTAGTTTATATTTATTTTTTATTTTATTTTATTTTAGGTTATTTTTTATTTTAGGTTTAGTTTATATTTTATTTATGTTTTATATTTTTTTAGTTTAGTTTAGATTTTTATTTATTTTATTTTAGTTAAGTTTTTATTTTTTATTTTATTTTTATTTTAGGTTTAGGTTTAAGTTTAGTATTAGGTTTAGGTTTTAGTTTATTCTTTTATTTTATTTTATTTTTATTTTGGTTTAGATTATTTTTCTTATTTTTTGGTTTTAATTAGTTTAGGTTTAGGTTTTTAGCTTTTCAGGGTTTTGGGTTAGTTTAAGGTTTAAGGTTTAAGGTTTAGTGTTTAACGTTTAGGTCTTAGAGTTTAAGGTTGAGGGTTTAAGGTTTTAGGGTTTTGTGTTTTGGGTTTTGGGTTTTGGGTTCAGTTTTTTAGGTTTAGGGTTTAGGGTTTAAGTTTTAGTTGTTTAATGTTTTTTTTTTTTTAATAAATTGATTTACAACATTTCTTCTTTTATTTAATTAATTTATTTAGTTTATTTTTTATTTATTTTTTATGTTTATTTAGTTTAGTTTATTTATTTTAGGTTTATTTATTTTAGTCTAGGTTTTTTATTTTAGTTTATTTTTTTGGATTAGGTTTAGGTTTAGGTTTATTTTTTATTTGAGTTTTTTTTTTATTTTATTTTATTGATTTAGGTTTTATTTTTTTTAGGTTTAGGTTTACATTTTATTTTATTTTTTTTAGGTGTAGGTTTTAGATTTTATTTTGGTTTATTTTTAAGTTTTATTTTCTTTAGGTTTAAGTTTATTTAATTTCTTTTATTTTATTTAATTTAGGGTTTAGGTCTAGGTTTAGGTTTTATTTATTTTAGTTTACTTTACTTTAATTTAGGTTTAGGTTTATTTTATTATATTTATTTTATTTTTATTTTAGGATTAAGTTTTTATCTTTAGCTTTTTATTTAGATTTTATTTTAATGTATTTTAGGTTTATTTTATTTTTATTTTACATTTAGTTTTTATTTTATTTAGGTTTTTTATTTTAAAGTTTAATTTATTTTTTAGTTTAATTTAAGTTTTTATTTATTTTATTTTTATTTATTTTAGTTAGTTTATTTTATTTTATTTTTAGGTTTAGGTTTAGGTTTTAGTTTAGGTTTTTATTTTATTTTATTTTTATATTTTATTTAGGTTTAGATTTTTTTTATTTTTTATTTTTAGGTTTTATTTAGTTTAAGCTTAGGTTTTTAAATATTTAGGGTTGAAGGTTTACAGTTTAGGGTTTATGATTTAGGGTTTTAGGGTTTAGGGTTTAGGGTTTATGGTTTAGTGTTTAGGCTTTAGGTTTTAGGGTTTTTAGGGTTTTTAGGGTTTAGGGTTTAGGGTTTAGGGTTTATCATTTAGGGTTAGTTTAGGGTTTAGGGTTTAAGGATTGGGGTTTTTTAGGCTTTAGGGTTTAGGGTTTTAGGGTCTATGGTTTTAGCATTTATGGTTTAGGTTGTTGGCTTAGGGTTTAAAGTTTATGGTTTAGGGTTTAGGGTTAGAATTTTTATTTTTTTTATTTTTCACATTTGTTAAAAAATAAGTAAACTGGTAGGTTTAGGTTTATTTAGTTTATTTTTTTATTTATTTTAATTTATTTTATTTTTTATTTTGATTTATTTTAACTTTATTTATTTTAGTTTAAGTTTTTTATTTTAATTTATTTTTTAGGTTTAGATTCATGTTTAGGTTTATGATTATTTTTTAGTTTAGTTTCATTTTTATTTTAATTTTTAGGATTAGGTTTTATTTTTTATTTTTATTTTTAGGTTTAGGTTTAGCTTTTTATTTTTTTATGTTTAGGTTTAATGTTTTTATTTGAGGTTTATTATAGGATTTAGTTTTTTAGTTTAGGTTTAGGTTTATTTTTAGTTTATTTTATTTTATTTAGTTTAGGTTTAGTTTTAGGTTTTATTTATTTTAGTTTAGTTTATTTTGGTATAGGTTTAGGTTTGTTTTATTTTTATTTTAGGTTATGGTTTTTTTTTAGTTTAGGGTTTAGGTTTTATTTTGAAATTATTTTTAGGTTTAGGTTTTTGTTTAGTTTTTATTTTATTTTATTTTAGGTTTATTTTATTTTTATTTCAAGTTTAGTTTTTATTTTATTTAGTTTTTTTTATTCTTAGGTTTATTTTGTTCTTTTAGTTTACTTTAGGTTTATTTTATTTTTTATAGTTTAGGGTTTATGTTTAGTTTAGTTTAGGTTTAGGTTTTGGTTTTATTTTATTTTAGTTTATTTTCTTGTCTTTATTTTAGGTTTAAGTTTTTTTTTTAGTTTCAGATTTAAGTTTTATTTATTATTTATTTTTATGTTATATTTTTTTTGGTTTAGGTTATTATTTAGTTTTTATTTTATTTTATTTTAGGTTTATTTTATTTTATTTTATGATTAGTTTTTATTTTATTTATGTTTTTTATTTTTAGGTTTATTTTATTTTTTTAGTAGAGTTTAGGTTTTTATTTATTTTATTTTAGTTTAGTTTTTATTTATTATTTTATTTTATTTTTAAGTTTAGGTTTCGGCTTAGGTTTTTGTTTAGGATTTTATTTCATTTTATTTAAGTTATTTTATTTAGGTTTAGGCTTTTCTATTTTTTTAATTTTTAGGTTTTATTTAGTTTAGGTTTTTAGGGTTTAGGGTTTATGGTTTAGGGATTAAGGTTTAGCGTTTAGGGTTTAGGTTTTTTGGGTTTGAAGTTTAGGGTTGTATGTTTTAGGTTTTGGTTTTAGATTGTTATTTTAGGTTTATTTTTAGGTTTTATTTTTTAGTTAGGTTTATTTTTAGTTTATTAATTTATTTTACTTTAGGTCTAGGTTTAGGCTAAGGTTTTATTTACTTTAGTTTATTTTATTTTAATTTATGTTTAGGTTTATTTTATTTTTATTTTAGGTTTAGTTTTTTTTTTTAGTTTAGGGTTTAGATTTTATTGATTTAGTTTAGGTTTTGGTCTAGGTTTAGTTTATTTTAGGTTTATGTGTAGGTTTTATTAATTTTAGTTTAGGTTTCAATTTTTTTATTTTTTTACTTTAGGTTTAGGTTTTATTTTAAGTCTATGGTTTTGGTTATATTATTTATTTATTTTTTTGTTTCATTTTTAGTTTTATGATTTTTTTAGGTTTATATTTAGTTTTTATTTTATTTTATTTTAGGTTAATTTTATTTTATTATAAGTTTACATTTTATTTTATTTAGGTTTTTTATTTTTTTATTTAATTTCAATTTTATTTATTTTACTTTACTTTAGTTTTTTTATTATTTTATTTTCTTTTTAAGTTTAGGTTTAGGTTGAGGTTTTAGTTTATGTTTTAATTTTATTTTAGTTTAGATTTTTTATTTATTTTATTTTTAGGTTTTAATTAGTTTAGGTTTACATTTTTAGCTTTTAGGGTTTTGGGTTTTGGGTTTTGGGTTTAGGTTTTAGGGTTTAGGGTTTAGGGTTTAAGGTTTAGGGTTTAGGGTTTAAGTTTTAGGTTTAGGGTTTAGGGTTTTTGGTTTTTTTTAACAGAGAACAAATTCAGATTTACAACATTTCTTCTTTTGTTTAATTAGTTTATTTAGTTTATTTTTTAATTATTTTTATTTTTTCTTTATTTTTATTTATGTTTATTTTTTATTTTTATTTAGTATAGATTAAGTATTTTAGGTTTATTTATTTTAGTTTATTTTTTAGGTTAGGTTTATTTTTGAGTTTAGTTTTTTTTTGGTTTTAGGTTTAGGTTTTATTTTTTTTATTTTTAAGTTTTGGTTTAGGTTTTTATTTTATTTTTTTAGGTTTAGGTTTTAAGCTTTTATTTTTGGTTTATTTTTAGGTTTTATTTTTTAGTTTACGTTTATTTTAGTTTAGGTTTAGGTTTAGGTTTAGTTTTTATTTATTTTAGTTTAGGTTTAGATTTAATTTATTTTTATTTTAGGTTTAAGTTTTTTTTAGTTTAGATTTTTTATTTTTATTTATTTTAGGTTTATTGTTTAGATTTAAATTTTATTTAGTTTTATTTTATTTTATTTTAGGTTTTATTTTTATTTTATTTAGGCTTTTTATATTTTAGTTTAGTTTAGGTTTTTATTTATTTATTTTAAGTTAAGTTTTTATTTTTTGTTTATTTTCTTTTTAGGTTTAGGTTTAGGTTTTGTATTAGGTTTTTTTGTTGGGTTGAGGGTTGAGGGTTTAGGGTAGGTTTTAGGGTTTAGGGTTTAAGATTTAGGGTTTTAGGGTTTACAGTTTAGGGTTTAGGGTTTAGGGTTTGGGGTTTTTAAGGTTTTGGGTGTATGTTTTAGGGTTAAGATTTTATGTTTAAGATTCAGGTTTTAGTTTACGGATTAGGATATTTGGTTTTTTATAATAGAGAACAAAATCAAATTTACAACATTTCTTCTTTTGTTTAATTAGCTTAATTTTTATTTATTTTAGTTTATTTTATTTTTTATTTTTATTTATGTTTATTTAAGTTTATTTATGTTTATTTAGTTTAGTTTATTAATTTTAGGTTTATTTATTTTAGTTTATTTTTTGGATTATGTTTAGGTTTAGGTTTATTTTTTATTTGAGTTGTATTTTTATTTTACTTATTAGGTTTAGGTTTTATTTTTTATATTATGTTTAGATTTAGGTTTCTATTTTAGGTTTATTTTTTAGTTTTGTTTTTTAATTTAGGTTTAAGTTTACTTTTAATTTAATTTATTTTTTTATTTTATGGTTTAGGTTTAGCTTTAGGTTTTAATTATTTTAGTTTAGGTTTAGGTTTATTTTATTTTGTTTATTTTATTTTTCTTTTAGGTTTAGGTTTTTTTAGTTTAGGGTTTAGGTTTTATTTTTAGGTTTATTTTTTAGGTTTAGATTTTTATTTAGTTTTTATTTTATTATATTTTAGGCTTATTTTAATTTTATTTTAGGTTTAGTTTTATTTTATTTTGGTTTTTTTATTTTAGTTTAGTTTAGGCTTTTATTTATTTTATTTTAGTTAAGTTTATTATTTTATTTTATTTTCTTTTGAGGTTTAGGTTTAGGTTTTAGTTTATGTTTTATTTTATTTTATTTTGGTTTAGATTTTTTTTATGTTTCACTTAGTTTAGGTTTAGGTTTAGCTTTTTAGGGTTTAGGGTTTATAGTTAATTTAAGATTTAGGGTTTAGGGTTTTGTGTTTTGAGTTTTTTTGGGTTTAGGGTTTAGGGTTTAGGGTTTAAGGTTGAGGGTTTAGGGTTTTAGGTTTGGATTTGGATTTGGGTTTTGGGTTTCGGTTTAGGGTTTAGGTTTAGTTTAGTTTAGGGTTTAGGTTTTTTTCAAGAAAGAGCAAATTCAGATTTACAATATTTCTTCTTTTGTTTAGTTAGTTTTTTATTTTCTTTTTTGTTTATTTTAGTTTATTTTATTTTTTATTTTTATTTAGGTTTAGGTGTTTTATTTTAGTTTAGGTATTTTATTTTAGTTTATTTTCTTGGATAAAGTTTAGGTTTAGGTTTATTTTTTAGTTGAGTTTTATTTTTAATTTACTTTTTAAGTCGAAGTTTTATTTTTTATTTTATGATTAGGCTTAGGTTTTTATTTTATTTTTATAGTTTTAGGTTTTAGGTTTCTATTTTAGGTTTTCTTTTAGGTTTTTTTTTAGGTTTCATTTTATTTTTAATTTCTTTTATTTTATTTAGTTTAGGGTTTAGGTTTAGGTTTAGGTTTTATTTATTTTAGTTTAGTTTATTTTAGTTTATGTTTAGGTTTATTTTCATTTTAAGATTATGTTTTTTTATTTTAGGTTTAATTTTTATTTTTAGGTTTACTTTTTTATGTTTAGGCTTTCATTTAGTTTTTATTTCAATTTATTTTAGGTTTATTTCAGGTTTATTTTATTTTTATTTACCTTTAGTTTTTAATTTATTTAGGTTTTTTACTCTTAGGTTTATTTTATTTTTTAGTTTAATTTTAGTTTTTATTTATTTTATTTTTGTTTTTTTAAATAGTTTATTTTTTAGGTTTAGGTTTTTATTTTGGTTTTATTTAATTTTTTGTAGGTTTATTTTATTTTTATTTTATGTTTAGCTTTGATTTTATTTAAGTTTTTAATTCTTAGGTTTATTTTGTTTTTTTAGTTTTGTTTAGGTTTATATTTATTTTATTTTAGTTTATTTTAATTAATATTTTGTTTTATTTTTTGGTTTAGGTTTAGGTTTTAGTTTAGGTTTTTATTTTATTATATTTTACTTATTTTAGTTAGGATTAGGTGTTTTATTTATTTTATTTTTAGTTTTTATTTAGTTTTGGTTTAGGTTTTAAAGTTTTTAGCATTTAGGGTTTAGTGTTTAGGGTTTAGGGTTTATGGTTTTAGGGTTTAGGGTTAGGGCTTATGGTTTATGATTTAGGGTTTAGGCTTTAGGTTTTAGGATTTAGGGTTTTTTAGGCTTTATGTTTTAGGGTTTAGGCTTTAGGGTTTAGGGTTTAGTGTTTTAGGGATTAGGGTTTAGGGTTTAGGGTTTATGGTTTTAGGGTTTAGGGTTTAGCATTTAGAGTTGTACATTTAGGGTTTAAAGTTTAGGGTTTAGGAATAATTTTAGGGTTTAGTGTTAGGGTTTTTTTTTAATTTTATAATTTTTTTAAATTAAGTTAACTGGTAGGTTTAAGTTTATTTAGTTTATTTAATTTTTTATTTTGATTTATGGTTATTTTTATTTGTATTTAGTTTAATTTATTTATTTTAAGTTTATTTATTTTAGCTTTGGTTATTTTATTTTATTTTTTTGGTTTATGTTTAGGTTTAGATTTAGGTTTTCTTTATTTTTTTTTAGGTTTTATTTTAAGTTTATTTTTTGGTTTTATTTTTTAGTTTAGGTTTAGGTTTACTTTTAGTTTATTTTATTTTATTTAGTTTAGTTTTAGGTTTAGATTTAATTTGTTTTAGGTTTAGGTTTAGATTTTATTTATTTTAGTTTAGTTTTGGTTTATTTTACTTTTTATGTTAGGTTTAGTTTTTTTAGATTAGGGTTTAGGTTTTATTTTTAGGTTTAGGCTTTTATTTAGTTTTAGTTTATTTTATTTTTAGGTTTATTTTATTTTTATTTTAGGTTTAGTTTAGTTTAGGTTTTTATTTATTTTATTTTAGTTAAGTTTTTATTTTTTTATTTTATTTTCATTTTAAGTTTAGATTTAGGTTTATGTTTAGGTTTTAGTTTATATTTTTATTTTATTTTATTTTTTATTTTGTCTTTGTTTAAATTTTATTTATTTATTTTATTTTTAGATTTTAATTAGTTTTGGTTTAGGTTTTAAATTTTTTAGGGTTTAGGGTTTAGGGTTTAGTGTTTAGGGTTTAGTATTTAGGGTTTAGTGGTTAGGGTTTAGTGTTTAGGGTTTATGGTTTTTAGGGTTTAGGGTTTTTATGGTTTAGGGTTTAGGGTTTAGGGTTTAGGGTTTTGGTTTTAAGTTTAGGGTTTAGGTTTAAGTTTATGGTTTAGGGTTTTGGTTTTAAAATAGAGAGCAAATTTAGATTTACAACATTTCTTATATTATTTAATTAGTTTATTTGGTTTATTATTTATTTATTTTTTTATATTTTATTTTTACTTATGTTTATTTTTTATTTTTGTTTAGTTTAGTTTATTTATTTTAGTCTAAGTATTTTATTTTAGTTTAGGTATTTTATTTTAGTTTATTTTTTTGGTTTAAGTTTAGGGTTTAGGGTTTAGGGTTTTAAGGTTTAGGGTTTAGGGTTGTAGTTTTAGTGTTAGTTTTAGGGTTTAGGGTTTAGGATTAGGGTTTTGTGTTTATTTATTTTTAGGGTTTACGAGTTGGGGTTTAGGTTTTAGGTTTAGGGTTCAGGTTTTAGTTTCGGGTTTTGGGTTTTTGGTTTTTTTATAGAGAACACTCAGATGGAACATTTTTTTTCTCAATTTCATCAACCAAGTAATACACCAAGTTTTTAAGATAAAAATGATGACATAGATTAAAAATAAGTACACATAGAGCAAATCAAAAACCTAAGATAACTATAACCCTCTCTACTATAAAGACACTTTTCCATAAGCAGCAGATCGGATCGGCCGTGTTTAGTTTCTCTAGTTCCCATCAGAACCACCCTGCCTCTCTAGTAACATGATCCACCATCATATCCCCTATCTCTTCCTCCTCCACCACCATGGCTATAACCTCCATCGGCCCTCCCACCTCCATAACCACCACTACTCTGACCACCACCTCCATTTTCACCCACCTCAGATCCACCACCAGTTTGCGATAGCCAACTCGCCTTTTCCTCCGCCACCTCCACCTTTGCCTCCACAACATCTAAACTGAGCTTGTGAGTGATGTTCCTATCAAGTTCTGCCCATTCTTAGTTTAGGTTTAGGTTTTAATTTATTTAGTTACTTTAGGTTTAGGTTTAGGATTTGGGGTTTAGGGTTTAGGGTTCATGATTAGGGTTTAGGGTTTAAGGTTTACTATTAGGGTTTAGGGTTTATTAATTTATTTTTTTTAACTCAGATGATTCCATAACAAGCAAGAAATTACCAAATCAAAGAAGTCATTATCCTCTAAAAACTAATAAAATAGGATAAAATAAAATGCAATTAAAAAATTCACAAAACTTGTATTTCACAAAATGTTTTAACTCCCAGAGAAGATAAAATTTGGTTTTATAAAAAGGGAACAAATCTTAGTCGAACAAGCTGAAGCCCAGATCATCATCAGATTCCTCAACATGCTCTTCCTTCTTCTCTTCCACTACAACCAGGCGGCGGCAGTGGAGTAGCAGTATCGAGCACCGACACATCAAATTTACTAAGATCTTTCAAATACTCCTTAACCTTCTCGGCATGCAAGTATGTGCAATCAGTGGCAATCATGATGTCAAGGACATTGTTGTAAGCATTGATGAACATGTGGGGTGATGAAGCAAGGGTGGGTTAAGAGAGGGCTAGTGAGAGAGAATTGATCATTGAAAGGCCTGTCAAAAACTTCTCGATGAGATCATCTTCAGTGAGGTCAAGCACCTCAGGATTGAACACCAAACCATCATCATACACAGACTAGATAACAAGGCCATAAGAAAATGGCTTAATCCCCAACTTAGTGAGGAGAGTAGCTTTTGAGGATCCCACCTTATTGCCTTTTTTAATCGGCTGGTGATAATTTCTTGATAGCCTTGTTGATCTTAGTTGGGATGTTGAGATCCTGGAAGAAAGAAGTTTGTCAAGGATCTACACCAGTGTTACTTGGAGGAATCACAACATCAATAGGTGCAACAAGACCAACATGGGTAGGAGCACCAACTTTGTATTTCACAACCTCTTCATTGACTTCTTTAAGATCAACTTTCATAAAAATCAGCTCAACCGAGGTTTAGGGTTTAGGGTTTAAGGTTTTAGGGTTTATGCTTTAAGGGTTTTAGGTTTAGGGTTAGGGTATAGGGTTTAGGGTTTAGAGTTTAGGGTTTAGTGTTTAAGGTTTAGGCTTTAGGGTTTAGGGCTTTTTAGGGATTAGGGTCTAGGGTTTAGGGTTTATAATTTAGGATTTATGTTTTTTTAATTAAGTAAATCTGCAGGTTTAAGTTTATTTAGTTTATTTACTTTATTTTTTTATTTTAGTTTATACTATTTTTTATTTTTATTTAGGTTTATTTTTTATTTTTATTTATTTTAGTTTATTTATTTTAGGTTTATTTATTTTTAGTTTACGATTTTTA
The DNA here is from genome assembly GCA_021442155.1 of Cymbidium sinense. Classification (NCBI taxonomy): domain Eukaryota; kingdom Viridiplantae; phylum Streptophyta; class Magnoliopsida; order Asparagales; family Orchidaceae; genus Cymbidium; species Cymbidium sinense. The sequence goes on along the minus strand of JAKCPB010002173.1, from coordinate 23,323 downwards.
TCTTAGTTTATTTTTTAGGTTTAGGTTTAGTTAAGTTTTATTTTATTTTTTTAAGGTTTAGGTTTAGGTTTAGGTTTTTATTTTTATTTTTTAGGTTTAAGTTTTAGGTTTATTTTTAGTTTCTTTTATTTTATTTAGTTTAGGTTTAAGTTTAGTTTATTTTAGGTTTAGGTTTAGGTTTTATTTATTTTAGTTTAGTTATAGTTTAGTTTAGGTTTAGGTTTATTTTATTTTTTACTTTAGGATCTACTTTTTTTTTAGTTTATGGTTTAGGTTTTAATTTTTATTTATTTTTAGGTTTATTTTTTTAGTTTAGGTTTTTATTTAGTTTTCATTTTATTTTATTATAGCTTTATTGTATTTTTATTTTACATTTAGTTTCTATTTTATTTTGGTATTTTATTCATAGATTAATTTTATTTTTTAGTTTAGTTTAGGCTTTTATTTATTTTATTTTAGTTTACTTTTCTTTTTTATTTAATTTTATTTTTAGGTTTAGGTTTAGGTTTTAGTGTAGGTTTTTATTTTATTTTATTTAGATTTTTTATTTATTTTATTTTTAGGTTTTATTTAGTTTAGGTTTAGGTATTTAGGGTTTAGGGTTTAGGGTTTAGGGTTTAGGGTTTTAGGGTTTAGGGTTTGGGTTTAGGATTTAAGATTTAGGGTTTAAGGTTTAGGGTTTTAGTGTTTAGGCTTTAGGATTTAGGGTTTTTAGGGTTTTGGGTTTAGGGTTTAGGGTTTAGGGTTCTTTTTTTAACTAAAAGGAAATAATTGCTCAGAAAAATAGGTACAAGAAGAACATATTAGAGACTAAACTCAAAAAAAAAATGAAAATTTAAAGGAAGTCCTAAAGAGTTTATCCCTAAACTAATGCATCAAAGGGTAATAATGAAAACAAACAAAGAAAAAATTAAAAAAGCAAAGCAAAAGAGAGGGGAAAATCCGAGCTCCAAAAGAACCTCAAAGAGATGAAGATCCATAAGAAAGGAAACTTAACTTGCAAGACAACTCCAACCATCTAAGAAAAAAGAGACCATCAGTAAGACTCTAGCTCCCTCCAAGAAGAAGAAGAGACCAACGGAAAAAGAGAACCTCCAACCTGCAAGAAATCTCAACCAGAAGGAGATCAGAAAACATAAATAGAAAAAATCTCAACCCTAGATATGAGGAAAGAAGGATAATCACAATAACGATGATGGGCATCAAATCCTAGGTGTATCTAGGTTCAAAGAATGGTTACAAATAGGAAAAGTCACGAGCCACAAAAATATTAAGGAAAAAATCCATCATGTCATTATATACATCCTAGCCAAAGAAAATTACAAACCTATCATAATAGACACCCAGCCAAAGAAAAGTGAGGCTATGGAAATAGAAAGAGAGAGGAGAGCAACATATAAAATTAACATAAGGAGATCCCAACAAAACCAAATATGAACACCTCTTAAAAAAGAGGGAGAAAAGATGCTCACAGCCCAAAGAAATTACAAAAAGTGCCCTCAAAGATAAAGCCAATAGAGCCCACAACAACACCAATCCAAACCACCAAGGCTAAGCCATGAGACCCACAACAACACCAATCCAAAGCCTAACCAAAGGAAGGAAATAATGAGTAGTCACACAATGAGCACCAGGAAAAATACCCTAAGAAAGAGCAAGAGAAACCAACCAATGATAAAGAAGAAGAAGAAAGAAAATAAAAATAAAGCTAGAAACCAATGGAGAAACCATTAGTAACAAAACCCCAACCTTTCACCAAAGAGAGCAAAAGCACCATCAGAAATTCAACAGAACAAAAAGACACAAAACCAACTAGCCAAAGAGCACCAAAAAAAAAACCAGAACATAGAGAAACCGGAAGGAAAATTAGCCAAGAAGCCAATACTCCAGCTAGCAAGAAAACACATAGCAAAAGCTCAACCAATAGAGAAAAACCAACCAAAAGTAAAAACCACCCAAGGATAGGAGAGACTAATTTGAAGAATCTTTAACGGTAACAAGTGAGGAGGGCATAAATCCCACTTTTTCTTTTCTTATAAATAGTTTTATAACCATGCCCTCACCAAAAAATATCCATACAAAAATGAATCAATATTATTATGAAAGGCATGGGGATGAACAGAAGCTATCAATTTCAAAGAAGAGCATTTAGAATCATTCATAGCATTAGACAAAGGAAAATAAAAAATAGTATGCATTTCACAATCATAAGTGAAAGAAGGAGCAGACACAACTTTATTAAGAAGACAATTATCAATATTTTCACCTTCCAACAAAATCTGAAGAGTATCCTCTCTATCTTTATTCTTAAAAGAAGCAAGAGAAGCATAATCCAAATTTTCAGTACAATCTTCATGTAAGAGATTAAAATAAGATTCAAATCCCTTAGAAACATATAGCATATTACCAAAATTCTAAACATAATTACTAGCCATAGAAAAACCATCATTTTGAATCAAAATAGAACTATTCACAATGAGAGAATTATCACAGGTATCTAAATCTTATTTTTTAAAAGAAGGATCACCAATATTAACAAGATTGTTAGGACAAGAAGTTAAATTATTAGAAATAAGAACATTCTTTTCACCACCATTGTCAATCAAAGAAAGCAAAAAAAATAGTCTCTTTCCCATGACCTAAAGCAGACATAGGAGAAAAAGAAATAACATCCAAATGATTGTAAGAAATGGTTTTAGCATCAATAATATTCAAACCATCATCATGAAGGACTTATACATAACATCCAAACCATTAGAATCATTAACCACAACCTCTAAAGTCTTCCCTTTAAGAAAATCATCAACAGAAACACTTAGAGCACGATTATTAGTTAAAACATTTTTCAGAAACATCAAAATTACCTTCCGCATTAGACAAATCATTAATAAGTAAAACGTTTTCAAAAGATTCAAAAATCTAGTTTAGCAGAACATCAAAATTTAGAAAAGCAAATTTTCCTTTATTCAACTTGAGAGAATTATCAATTTTTTCAACAATTGAATTCCTACTAGTGATTTTCTTTCTAAGAGAGGGATGAGCAATAAAGCATTCAGAAATTTAATGCCTATGAATCTTACAATGATTACAAAAAATGGGAAAGTGCTTGAAATAACTTTCTAAAAATAATCGCATTTCTTCAAACCCAACAAAATTTCATTCAGATATCTTTTAGTAATATCAATGTCTATAAGAATTCTACCAACATATGGTCTGGAAGAAGCAGCTGTTGCTTGATTAACTTGCAAAGGCCAACCAAAAATCAACCCAATCGCATAAAGAATATTATGATTAAATAGATGAATCCATAAGTTAGGTAAATAAATCCAAATGGGAACAATAGGAGACTCTTCATTAACATCAAACATAGGCGTTCACTTTAGAATACGCATTTGTCAATTAAAAACATAGTAAGAATGCCTAGAAAAAATTCTTTGATAATCAAGGTCATTAGAAAGTTTAATCAGAGCATGCCTTGCATCAATCTAAGTAATAGAAAAAGAACTAGAAAAATTTAAGCTATGAAAAAAAGAATGAATATCTCCCATCTTTGGTCTTTTAAATGAAAACTTTCCAATCAAAGAAAAAGCAAAAGCCTCTATTAATCTTTCAATATCCTCCTCTAAAATCATGATTGTTGGAGTACCTTTAAAATTTGTATGAAAAAAATTCAATGGAGGCTTGATGGAGGAATTCTTACCAGCTTAAACCTTTTTGAAAGATTTAGTAACAACAAGTAATTTAGAAGTAGGATTACACAAAAAATCTAATGCCCTAGCAGGATCCATTGGCACATGGAATTTATACCATGGATTTGAAGAAGTCGACGCCATGAGTCACGGCACTATGATAAGAACAGGTTCAGATTGGCCTAAGGCCAAAAATCTATAAGGAATCCAAGAGAGAAAGGGCTCAAAAACTCACCAAGAATGTGAAGGATCCTGAAATTGCCTTATAATAGGGTTTAGTTTAGTTTTAGGGTTTAGTTTTTAGGTTTAATGTTTATTAGTTGTTATTTGGTTCTATTAGTTTTGTTATTATTAGTTTATTATTAGTTTTATGTTTAGTTTATTTAGTTAGTTAGTAGAAGTTTAGTTTATTATTTTTTTAATTTTAGTTATTATTATTTTAGGTTACTTAGTGTTTAGGTTTAGTTTATATTGGTTTAGTTTATTATTTTATTTAGTTAGTTTATTTAGCTAATTTGTTTATGGGGGTTTAGTTTATTTTAGTTTATTTATTGTTATTAGTTAGTTTAGTTATTATTGGTTATTTATTTATTTAGTTTAGTTAGTTATTATTATTTCTTTATGGTTTTATTATAATTTAGGTTTTAGTTAGTTTTAGTTAGTGATTTAGTTTTATTTGTTTAGTTTTCTTAGTTTATTTATTAATTTATTCGTTTAGTTTACTATTTTTAATAGTTTAGTTATGGGTTTAAGTTTATTAGTTTATTATTATTAGTTTTTTAGTTTGGTTTATGGTTTTATATTTTTTATTAATTATTTATTATTATTATATTAGTTTGTTAGTTGGTTTATTATTAGTTTTATTTTAGTTTAGTTTTTTTAGTTTATGTTTATTATTATTTTTACTATTATTTAGTTTATTTATTTAGTTAGGGTTTAGTTATTTTAGTTATTTATTAGTGTTTATTATTATTTTTTATTATTATTAGTTTATTAGTGTAGTTAGTTAGTTATTAGTTATTATTATTATTATTATTATTATTATTATTATTATTGTTATTATAATTATTACTATTATTATTACTAGTTTTTTTAGCTTAGTTATTGTCAGTTAGTTCTATTATTATTATTATTATTATTATTATTATTATTATTTAGTTATTATTATTATTATTATTATAGTTATTAGTTTATTTATTAGTTTTATTACTTTAGTTATTTAGTTTAGTTATTTATTTAGTTTTGTTTTTTTTAGTTATTAATTTATTAGATTATTATTATTTAGTAATTATTAATTTTTTTAGTTATGTGTTTTATGATTAGTTTATCATTAGTTATTAGTCAATTTATTAGGTTTAATTATTATTATGGTTATTTATTAGTTAGTTTTCATGGTTTAATAGTTTAGGATTAGGGTTTAGTTTTTGGTTAGTAATTTAGTTATTTATTATTGGTTTATTAATTTAGTTTTTTAATGTTTTATTTATTGGGGTTTAGGTTTATTAGTGGTTTAGTTTTATTAGTTAGTTAGTTTATTAGATTATTAGTTATTAGTTTATTAGTTTTTATTAATTAGTTATTATTAGTTTTTTTTTTATTACATATTATTAGTTTTAGATAATATTGATTAGTTTATTAGGTTTTATTAGTTGGTTATTAGTTAGTTTTAGTTTAGTTTTATTATTAGTTTATTAGTTTTTTTAGTTATTATTTAGTTATTATTATTAGTTTTATTAGTTTAGTTATCAGTTATTTTACTTTAGTTTAGTTTATTATTATTAGTTTTGTTATTAGTACTTTTATTAATTTAGGTTTAGGGGTTTAGTTTTAAGTTTACTTAGTTATTATTATTATTATTATTATTATCATTATTATTATTATTATTATAATATTTATTATTATTATTATTATTATTAGTTTTAGTTATTATTATTATTGGTTATTAGTTTTAGTTAGTTTAGTTATTAGTTATTTATTTAGTTAGTTTAGTTATTATTAGTTTATTATTATTAGTTAGTTTTATTAGATTAGTTAGATTAGTTTAGTTTTATTTATTTATTATTTAGTTTATTATTATTAGTTTAGTTTAGTTAGTTTTTTTGTTATTAATTTTTGTTATTATTTAGTGTGTTTTAGGTATTATTAGTTTTTAGTTTAGTTTATTTATTATTATTATTATTATTATTTATTAGTTTATTAGTTTAGTTAGTTTATTAGTTTATTATTTATTTTTTAAGTTTATTTATTATTATACATTTAGTATATTAATTTAGATTTTATTTATTATTTAGTTTATTATTATTAGTTTATTATTATTATTATTATTATTGGTTTATTAGTTTAGTGTTATTGTTATTAGTTCTTTGGTTTTAGTTTATTAGTTTTTTATTTTTTATTATTGTTTTGGTTATTATTTGTTAGTTTATTATTAGGTTTTTGTTGGTTTATTAGTTTATTAGTTTAATTTAGTTATTAGTTTTTTTTGGTTATTAGTTGGTTATTATTAGTTATTTATAATTATTTAGTTAGTTTATTAGTTTAGTTTATTTATTAGTTATTGTTTATTAGTTAGTTTATTAGTTTAGTTATTGGGTTTTGGTTCTTTTATTAGTTAGTTATTTATTAGTTAGTTATGTTTATGGTTTAGGTTTATTAGTTAGTTATTATTATTAGTTAGTTATTTATTAGTTTAATTTAGTTAGTTTATTAGTTTAGTTTTAGTTAATAGTTTAGGTTTAGTTTAGTTTTTATTAGTTTTATTAGTTTAGTTTATTTTTAGTTACTTTATTAGTGGGGTTTTTTGTTTATGTTTAATTTAGTTATTAGTTTGTTAATTAGTTTAGTTAGTTTTTGTTATTATTAGTTTATTAATTATTATTTAGTTAGTTTATTTTAGTTAGTTTTATTAGTTTTTGTTCAGTTTATTATTAGTTTTTATTTATTATTAGTTTATTCATTTATGTTTATTATTTATTAGTTTTATTTTATTCTTTATTAGTTTTAGTTTTAATTAGTTTAGTTTATTATTTTATTAGTTTCTTATTAAGGTTTAGGGTTTAGGGTTTAGGGTTTAAGTTTTTAGGGTTTAGGGTTTAGTGTTTAGGGTTATAGGTTTAGGGTTTAAGGATTAGGGTTAGTTTAATGGTTTAGCATTTAGGGTTAGGGTTTTGTTTATTTATTTATTTTTTTTATTATTTTTTAGGATTTAGGGTTTAGGGTTTAGGTTTTAGGTTTAGGGTTCAGGCTTTAGTTTGGGTTTTAAGGATTTTGGTTTTTTTTAAAAGATAATAAATTTAGAATCAACATTTCTTCTTTTTGATTTCATCGTAACACCCCAAGTTCTCAAAGGCACAAGCGACAACATAGATAAAAAATGTGCACGCATAGGGCAAATCAAATGCCCTAGAAAACTAGAACTCTCTCTACTCTAAAGACATAGTTCCATAGGCAGTAGATCGGATCGGCCATTTTCAGTTCCTCTGGTTTCCATCATAACCACCCCGGCCTCTCGAGTAGTTGGATCTGCCATATCTACAATCTTTCACTCCTTCACCACCATGGCTACAACCTCTGTCGCTCCTCCTACCACCATAACCACCACTGCTCTGACCACCACCTTGATATCCACTAGCACCTCTACATCCCCCACCACCACTATGATAACCGCCACCTCCGCCTTCGCCTCCACCACAAAATCAAGATTGAGCCTAGTGGACGATGATTTTCCTACCATCAACGTTCTGCCCATTCTTAGGGTTTAGGTTTAGTTTTAGGTTTATTAGGTTTCTTTTTTTACTTATTTAGACACTTTAGGTTTAAGTTTAGGGAATGGGTTTTAGGGTTTAGGGTTTGGGGTTTAGGGTTTAGGGTTTATGGATAGGGTTTAGGGTTTAGGGTTTAGCGTTTAGGGTTTAGGGTTTAGGGTTTATGATTTTTTTAGGGTTTGTGGGGTTTAGATAGGGTTTATTAGGTTTAATGTTTAGGGTTTAGGTTTTAATTAAGTAAATGGTATGTTTAGGTTTATTTGTTTATTTTTTATTTATTTTAGTTTATTTTTTTATTTTATATTTTTTTTAGGTTTTTATTTTTATATTTAATTTAGTTAATTTATTTTGGATTTGTTTATTTTACTTTAGGTTTTATTTTAGTTTATTTTTTTTAGGTTTAGTTAATGTTTAAATTAATTTTTTTTTATTGAGATTTATTTTATTTTATTTTTAAGTTTAGGTTTTATTTTTTATTTTTTAGTTTAGGTTTAGGTTTTATTATATTTTTTTAGGTTTAGGTTTTATTTTAGGTTTATTTTTTTAGGTTTATTTTATTTAGGTTTAGGTTTATTTTTTTAGTTGAGTTTTATTTTTATTTTATTTTTTTTTAGTTAGGTTTATTTTTTTTATTTTTTCGTTTAGGTTTTATTTTATTTTTTTTAGCTTTAGGTTTTAGGTTTTATTTTAAGTTTATTTTTAGGTTTTATTTAGTTTAGGTTTAGGTTTATTTTAATTTATTTATTTTATTTTTAGGTTTAGGTTTAGGTTTTAATTATTATAGTTTATTTTATTTGAGCTTAGGTTTAGGTTAAAGTTTATTTTATTTTGTTTATTTTATTTTCATTTTAGGTTTAATTTTTTTTAGTTTAGGGTTTAGATTTTATTTTATTTATTTTTTAGGTTTATTTTTTTAGGTTTAGGTTTTATTTACTTTTTTTATTTTACTTTATTTTAGGTTTATTTTATTTTATTTTATGTTTAGTTTTTATTTTATTTAGCTTTTTATTTCTTAGGCTTATTTTATTTCATAGTTTAGTTTATGTTTTTCTTTATTTTATTTTATAATATTTTTAATTTTTATTTTATTTTATTTTAAATTTAAGGTTTAAGTTTTAGTTTAGGTGTTTATTTTATTTAGGTTTAAGTTTATTTATTTATTTTATTTTTAGGTTTTATTTAGTTTAGGTTTAGGTTTTTAGGATTTTAGGGTTTAAGTTTTAGGGTTTAGCATTTTAGGGTTTAGGGTTTAGTGTTTAGGGTTTAGGGTTTAGGGTTTTTTAGGTTTACTATTTAGGGTTTAGAGTTATGGTTAGGGTTTAGGATTTAGGGTTTTGGGATTTGGGTTGTAGGTTTTCAGGTTAGGGTTTAGGGTTAGTTATTGGGTTTGGGGTTTAGGATTTAGGGTTTAGGGTTTTTGGTTATTTTTTTTAAAATTAGGTAAACCATTAAGTTTAGGTTGATTTAGTTTATTTTTATTTAGTTTAGTTTATATATTTTTTATTTTTTATTTACATTTATTTTTATTTTTATTTAATTTAGTTTATTTATTTTAGATTTTTTTTATTTTTATTTTTTTAGGTTTAGGTTTCAGTTTATGTTGATTTTTTAGTTTAGTTTTATTTTTATTTTATTTTTTTAGGTTTAGGTATTATTTTTTTAATTTTTGGTTTAGTTTTAGGCTTTAGGGTTATATTTTAGGTTTATTTTTAGGTTTTATTTTTTTGTTTAAGATTAGGTTTAATTTTAGTTTATTTTATTTTATTTAGTTTAGGGTTTAGGTTTAATTTTTTTAGGTTTAGGTTTAGGTTTTATTTATTTTAGTTTAGGTTTAGGTTTATTTTAGTTTGTTTATTTGAGGTTTAGGTTTTTTTTTAGTTTAAGGTTTAGGTTTTATTTTATATTTATTTTTAGGTTTTATTTTTAGATTTATTTTTTAGGTTTAGGTTTTTATTTAGTTTTTATTTTATTTTATTTTAAGTTTATTTTATTTTTATTTTACATTTAGTTTTTATTTTATTTATGTTTTTTAATTTTTGCTTTATTTTAGTTTTTAGTTTAGTTTAGGTTTTTATTTATTTTTTTTAATTTAGTTTTTATTTTTTATTTTATTTTATTTTATTTGGGTTTAGGTTTCTTAATTATTTTAGTTTTATGTTTTATTTAGTTTGGGTTTAGACTTTTTGGTTTTTAGGGTTTAGGATTTTATTTTTAGGGTTAATGGTTTAGGGTTTAGGGTTTAGGGTTTAGTTTAGTTTAGGGTTTTTTTAGGTTTAAGTTTAGGTTTTAGGTTTTAGGTTTAGGGTTTATATTTAGGGTTTAGGGTTTATAGATTTTTAGTTTAAGGTTTAGTAGGATTTAGGTTTTAAGTTTAGGTTTAGTTTATAGTTTAGTTTAAGTTTAGATTTAGTGTTTAAACTTTAGGTTTAGTTTTAGGTTTAGGTTTAGTTTATAGTTTAGGTTTAGTTTAGTTTTAGGGTTTAGGTTAAACTTTTTTAGTTGATTTAAGTTTAAGGTTTAGGTTTAGGTTTAGGTTAGGGTTAGTTTAAGTTAGGGTTAAAGTTTAAGGTTTATTTAGGATGTTTAGGTTTAGGTTTAGTTTAGGGTTTATAGTTTAGGGTTTAGTTTAAGTTTAGTTTTAGTTTAGTTTAGTTTAATTTTAGGGTTTATATATGGTTTAGGGTTTAAGGTATTTTTTAATTAGGTTTAGGTTTAATTTTAGGTTTTTTTATTTTTTATTGTTTTATGTAGTTTAAGTTTTGGTTTGGTTTTGGTTTAGGTTTATTTATTTTTAGTTTAGTTTTTTTTAGTTTTATTATAGTTTAGGTTTTATTTATTTTTAGGTTTTATTTTTAGTTTAGTTTAGGTATAGGTTTATTTAGGTTTATTTTATTATTTATTTATTTAGGTTTATTATAGTTTAGGTTTAGGTTTATGTTTATGTTTTATTTTTCATTTTAGTTTATTTTTTGTTTTAGTTCAGTTTAGGTTTTATTTTAGTTTAGTTCCTGTTTATTTTGGTTTAGGTTTTTAGGTTTAGGTTTATTTTATGTTTATGTTTAATTTATTTTTTATTTAGTTTATTTATTTTTAATTTTTTTAGTATAGTATAATTTATTTTATTTTTTTTTTTTATTTAGTTTAGGTTGGGGTTTAGGTTTATTTAGGTTTAGGTTTTTTGGTTTATTTAGGTTTAGGTTTTATTTAGTTTATTTATTTTTCTTTTATTTTTATTTAGGTTTATTTAGTTTTAGTTTTATTTATTTAGGTTTAAGTTTAGGTTTTATTTAGTTTTATTTTAGGTTTAGGTTTAGTTTAGGTTTATTTTATTTTTATTTAGTTTTAGGTTTATTTTTTATTTGTAGTTTAGTTTATTTAGGTTTAGATTTTTTTGGTTTAGGTTTAGTTTTATTTTATTTTTAGGTTTAGGTTTAGGTTTATTTAGGTTTATTTAGTTTAGGTTTTTTTTTTAAGTTTAGGTTCATTTATTTTTATTTTAGTTTTTATTTTTATTTTATTAGTTTAGTTTATTTATTTAGGTTTATTTATGTTTACTTTTTTGTTTATTTTTAGTTTACGTTTAGGTTTATTTATTTATGTTTAGTTTAGTATATTTTTATTTTTAGGTTAAGTTAATTTTTTAGTTTTATTTTGTTTAGTTTAGGTTTAGGTTTATTTTTTTTATTTATTTATTTAGGTTTTAGTTTATTTAGTTTAGTTTAGATTTATTTATTTAGTTTATTTATTTATTTTAGGTTTAGGTTTATTTATTTATTTTTGTTTATTTATTTAGTTTTTTTTATTTATTTAGATTTAGGATAATGTTTTATTTTATTTTTATTTAGTTTCTTTTGTTTTAATTTAGAATGGTTTAATCTTAGTTTATTTTATTTCTTTATTTAGTTTATTTATTTAGGTTTAGGTTTATTTATTTAGTTTATTTATATATTTTGGTTTAGGTTTTATTTAGTTTTAGTTTATTTTGGTTTTGGGTTTAGGTTTAGGTTTAGTTTAGGTTTATTTCTTTATTTTATTTATTTTTTATTTATTTTTATTTAAATTTTTTTATTTTAGTTTATTATTTTATTTATTTTAGTTCATTTTATTTTAATTTTTTACTTAGGTTTAGGTTTAGGTTTTATTTTAGGTTTAATTTTGGTTTAGATTTAGGTTTTATTTTAGTTTATTTTATTAATATCTATTTAGTTTAGTTTATTTTATTTTTTATCTATTTAGGTTTATTTAGTTTATTTATTTAGTTTATTTATTTAGGTTCTCGTTGATTTTATTTTAGGTTTAGGTTTTATTTAGTTTTATTTAGGTTAGGTTTAGTTTATTTAGGTTTAGGTTTAGGGTTTAGGTTTATTTAGTTTAGTTGGGTTTAGGTTTAGGTTTATTTTAGTTTAGTTTATTTTATTTAGTTTAGGTTTATTTATTTAGTTTAGTTTATTTTATTTGTTTAGGTTTAGGTTTATCTAGGTTTAGTTTTTATTTAGTTTATTTTAGTTTAGGTTTTTGTTTAGTTTTTTTAGTTTAGTTTAGGTTTATTTAGTTTATTTTTATTTTTATTTTTATTTATTTATTTTAGTTTAGGTTTATTTAGTTTATTTATTTATTTAATTTATTTATTATTTATTTAAGGTTTAGGTTTAGGCTTAGGTTTATTTTTGTGTTTAGGTTTAGGTTTAAGTTTAGGTTTAGTTTAGGTTTTATTTTTTAGTTTTGTTTATTTAGTTTAGTTTATCTAATTTATTTTTTTATTTTATGTTTATTTATTTACGTTTAGTTTAGGGTTAGGTTTATTTTCATTTAGTTTAGTTTATTTATTTAGTTTAGGATTAGGTTTAGGTTTATGTTTAGGTTTAGGTTTAGGTTTATATTTAGGTTTAGGTTAAGGTTTAGGTTTATTTTATTTAATTTAGGTTTATTTAGTTTAGGTTTATTTTATTTAGTTTAGGTTTAAGGTTTAGGTTTAGTATAGTTTAGGCTTTAGGTTTATTTTAAGTTTATTTTTAGTTTAGTTTATTTAGTTTAGTTTAGGTTGAGGTTTATTTTATTTATTTATTTTATTTAGTTTATTTTTTAGCTTTTACTTTAGCTTCTATTTTAGCTTTTAGGTTTAGGTTTAGGTTTAGGTTTAGGTTTATTTATATAGTTTAGGTTTTAGTTTTTATGTTCATAGGTTTTATTATTATTTAGTGTTTTTTAGATATTATTAGTTTTTAGTTTAGTTTATTTATTATTATTATTATTATTATTATTTTTAATTAGTTCTTAGTTTAGTATTTTATTTTATTATTATTAGTTTCTTAGTTATTTTTATTATTTAGTTTATTTTTTGTTTTATATTATTATTATTATTAGTTTACATTTTAGTTTTATTTAGTTTAATTTATTATTAGTTTATTAGTTTAGTGTTATTTGTGTTATTAGTTCTAGTTGATTAGTTTTTTTTAGTTTTATTAGTTTTAGTTATTATTATTTAGTTAGTTTATTATTAGGTTTAGTTATTTTCTTAGTTTCTTAATTTAGTTTAGTTTAGTTATTTATTATTATTAGTTATTTTATTATTTAGTTAATTTATTATATTTAGTTTATTAGTTTTTAGTTTAATTAGTTTAGTTATTATTAGTTTAATTGGGGGTTTATAGTATTTTATTTTATTTATTAGTTATTTGTTTAGGTTTAGGTTTATTAGTTAGTTATTAGTTAGTTATTTATTTGGGTTTAATTTAGCTAATTTATTAGTTTAGTTTTTTATGAGTTTAGGTTTAGTTTAGTTTTATTAGTTTTATTATTAGTTTAGTTTATTTTAGTTAGTTTATTAGTGGGGTTTTTTTTTGTTTATGTTTAATTTAGTTATATTTTGTTTAATAGTTTATTTTAATTTTTGTTATTAGTTTATTAGTTTTTTTAGTTATTATTTAGTTAGTTTAGTTTAGTTAGTTTTAATAGTTTTTTTGTTTTATTTATTATTAGTTATAGTTTATTTTTAGTTTTAGTTTATTATTAGTTTTAGTTTTAGTTTATTATTTAATAATTTTCTTTTTTTTATTTATTAGTTTTAGTTTTAGCTAGTTTAGTTTTTATGTTATATTAGTTTCTTATTAGGGTTTAGGGTTAGTTTAGGGTTTAGGGTTGTAGGTTTAGGGTTTAAGGTTTAGGGTTAGTTTTAGGGTTTAGTATTTAGGGTTTAGGGTTTATTTATTATTATTTTTTTTTATTATTTTTAGGGTGTAGGGTTTAGGGTTTAGGTTTAGTTTTGGGGCTTTAGGGTTTTTTGGTTTTAATAGAGAACAAATTTAGATTCAACATTTCTTCTTTTTTAATTTCATCAAAAATGTAACACACAAGTTCTCAAAGGCACATGATGATATAGATAAAAATGCACATAGCAAATCAAAGCCACAGAAAACTACCATCTCTCTATAAAGAAATAATTCCATAAGCGTGTCGATATTCATATTCTCTAGTTCCCATTAGAATAACCCCGGCCTCTCAGTGGATCCACCATCACTACAATATCTCCCTGCCACTAACACGGTTATAACTCGTGCTCCTCTATCTCCACCTTTGCTCAGACCTCCATATAGCACCTTGATCCCCCACCACCCTAACCGCCTCGACTTCACCTCAATGCTAGATCTAGGCTGGTTGAAGATGATGTTCCACCTTCAAGGTTTTTTCCATTCTTGGGGTTTAGGTTTAGGAATAAGTTTATTAGGTTTGTGTATTTAGGTGTATTTTTTAATTTATTTAAATACTTTAGGTTTAGGGTTTAGGGTTTAGGGTATGGGGTTTAGGGTTTAGGGTTTAGGGTTTAGGGTTTAGGGTTTAGGGTTAGGGTGTAGGGTTTAGGGATTAGGCTTTAGAATTTAGGGTTTAGGGTTTTAGCATTTATGCTTTTAGGGTTTATAGTTTAGGGTTAGGGTTAGGGTTTAAGGTTTATGGTTTAGGGTTTAGGGTTTAAAGTTTAGGGTTTAGGGTTTAGGGTTTAGAGTTTAAGGTTTAGAGTTTAGGGTTTAGGATTTTTTGAGGTTAAGGGTTTAGGGTTAGTTTTTTTGTTTAGGGTTTAGGGTTTTTTAAATTAAGTAAATCGATAAGTTTAGGTTTATTTAGTTTATTACTTATTTATTTTAGTTTATTTTATTTTATTTATTTAGGTTTATATTTTATTTTTATTTAGTTTAGTTTATTTATTTTAGGTTTATTTTTTAGTTTAGGTTTTTATTTTAATTTATTTTTTTGGGTTTAGGTTTATTTAGATTTATTTTTTAAGTTTAGGTTTTTTTTTATTTTTAGGTTTAGGTTCAAGATTTTATTTTAATTTTTAGGTTTATGTTTAGGTTTTATTTTAGTTTATTTTTAGGTTTATTTTTTTGTTTAGGTTTAGGTTTATTTTAGTTGAGTTTATTTTTATTTTTTATTTTTAGGTTTATTCTTTATTTATATTTTTAGGTTTATGTTTAGGTTTTTATTATATTTTATTAGCTTTAGATTTTTGCTTTTTATTTTAGGTTTATTTTTAGGTTTTATTTTTTAGTTTAGGTTTAGGTTCATTTTCAGTTTATTTTATTTTATTTAGCTTAGGTTTAAGTTTAGGTTTAATTATTTTAGTTTATTTTATTTTAGTATAGGTTTAGGTTTATTTTATTTAATTTATTTTATTTTTATTTTAGTTTTCATTTTGTTTTTAGTTTAGGGATTAGGTTTTGTTTTTTATTTAATTTTAGTTTTATTTAGGTTTATTTTTTAGGTTTAGATTTTTTATTTATTTTATTTTATTTTATTTTAGGTTTATTTTTATTTTTTTATTTTACATTTATTTTATTTTATTTAGGTTTTATTTAGTTTATTTTATTTAATAGTTTATTTTATGTTTTCATTTATTTTACTTTTAATTTAGTTTTATATTTTATTTTATTTTATTTTTAAGTTTAGGTTTTTATTTTATTTTATTTTATAATTTTAAGCTTAAGTTTATTTATTTATTTTATTTTTAGGTTTTATTTAGTTTAGGTTTAGGTTTTTAGGATTTTAGGGTTTAATCTTTAGGGTTTAGGGTTTAGAGTTTAGGGTTTCGGCTTTTATGGTTTAGGGTTTAGGGTTGGGGTTTAGGGATTATGGTTTGAGTTTAGTGTTTAGGTTTTAGGGTTTAAGGTTTTTTAGGTTTAGTATTTAGGGTTTAGGGTTTAGGGCTAGATTAAAGTTTAGGGTTAGTTTAGGATTTAGGGTTTAGGGTTTAGGGTTTACGGTTGGTTATAGGGTTTGGGGATTAAGGTTTAATGTTTAAGATTTAGGGTTTAGGATTTAGGGTTTAGGGTTTAGGGTTTATGGTTATTTTTTTAAAGTTAAGTAAACCATAAGGTTTAGGTTTATTTAGTTTATTTTTCATTTAGTTTAGTTTATTTAATTTTTTATTTTTATTTAGGTTTATTTTTTATTTTTATTTAGTTTAGTTTATTAATTTTAGATTTATTTATTTTAGTTTAAGTATTTTATTTTAGTTTATTTTTGAGGTTTTGGTTTAATTTTATGTTTATTTTTAGTTTATTTTATTTTTATCTTATTTTTTAGGTTTAGGTATCTTTTTCAATTTTTGGTTTAATTTTAGTTTTTAGGGTTTTATTTTAGGTTTATTTTTAGCTTTAGGCTTATTTTTAGTTTATTTTATGTAATTTAGTTTAGGATTTATGTTTAGTTTACTTTAGGTTTTATTTATTTTGTTTTAGGTTTAGGTTTATTTTATTTTATTTATTTCAGGTTTAGATTTTTTTTAGTTTAGGGTTTAGGTTTTATTTTTTATTTATTTTTAGGTTTATTTTTTAGGTTTAGGTTTTTATTTTTTTAGGTTTATTTTATTTTTATTTTACTTTTAGTTTTTAATTTATTTAGGCTTTTTAGTTATAGCTTTATTTTATTTTAGTTTAGTTTAGGTTTTTATTTATTTTATTTTATTTTAGTTTTTATTTTTTATTTTATTTTATTTTTAGGTTTAGGTTTAGGTTTAGGTTTAGATTTTAGTTTAGGTTTTATTTTATTTTATTTAGGTCTAGGTTTATTTATTTGTTTATTTTTTATTTATTTTAGGGTTTAGGCTTTTAGGTTTTAGGGTTTAGGTTTAGGGTGGGTTTAGGTTTAGGGTTTAGGTTTAGGGTTTAGGGTTTAGTTTAGGGTTTTAGTTTAGTTTTAGTTTAGTTTAGATTAGTTTTAGGTTTATAGTTTAGGCTTAGGGTTTATAGTTTAGTGTTTTGTTTTATACTTTTAGGGTTTTAGTTTAGGGTTTAAGTTTAGGTTAGTTTTAGTATTTAGTTTAGGTTTTTTTGGTTTAGGTTTAGTTTAGGTTTAGTTTAGTTTAAGGTTAATTTAGTTTAGGGTTTAGTTTGGTTTTTAGGTTTAGAGTTAGGTTTAGGTTTAGGTTTAGTTTAGTTTTAATTGGGTTAATTTAATATTTAGGGTTTAGGTTTGGGGTTTAGAGTTAGTTTAGGGTTTTAGTTTAGGTTTAGGTTTATAGTTTATTTTTAGGTTTTAGTTTAGGGTTTATTTTAGGGTTTAGGGTTTAGTTTAGAGTTTAGGGTTTAGGGTTTAGTTTATTTAGGTAGTTTATTTTATTTAGGTTTTTTAGGTTTATATTTTTTTTATGTAGTTTAGGTTTAGGTTTATTTATTTTTAGTTTAGTTAATTTTTTTAGTTTTATTTTAGTTTATGTTTTATTTATTTTTTAGGTTTTTATTTTTAGTTTAGTTTAGGTATAGGTTTATTTAGGTTTATTTTATTATTTATTTATTTAGTTTTTTTTAGTTTAGGTTTAGGTTTAGGTTTATGTTTTATTTTTTATTTTAGTTTATTTTTTAGTTTAGTTTAGGTTTTATTTGTTTAGTTTATGTTTATTTAGGTTTATGTTTTTTGGTTGAGGTTTACTTTAGGTTTAGGTTTTATTTATTTTTATTTTATTTTTTTTTTTTATAGTTAGTTTATTTTATTTAGTTTTTTATTTAGTTTAGGTTTAGGTTTATTATTTAGTTTAGGTTTAGGGTTTAGGTTTTTGGGTTTAGTTATAGGTTTTGTTTATTTATTTATTTTTCTTTTATTTTTAGGTTTATTTAGTTTAGTTTATTTAGTTTAGGTTTTATTTTATTTAGGTTTAGGTTTAGGTTTTGTTTAGTTTAGGTTTATTTAATTTTATTTAGGTAGGTTTATTTTTTTTAGTTTATTTAGATTTAGGTTTATTAGGTTTAGGTTTAATATTTATGTTTATTTAGTTTAGGTTTTTTATTTTTAGGTTTAGGTTCATTTATTTTTATTTTAGTTTTATAGGTTAGTCTATTTATTTATGTTTATTTATTTAGTTTATTTTTAGTTTAGGTTTAGCTTTATTTATTTATTTTAGTTTAGTTTTTTTATTTTTTGGTTTATTTAGTTTTAGTTTATTTAGTTTAGGTTTTGGTTTAGGTTCAAGTTTATTTTTATTTATTTATTTAGGTTTTATTTTATTTAATTTAGTTTAGGTTTAGGTTAATTTATTTAGTTTATTTATTTATTTAGGTTTAGGTTTATGCTTACTTATTTAGTTTATTTATTTATTTAAGTTTAGGTTTAGGTTTTTTTTAGTTTAATATATTTAATTTTACTTTATTTTGGGTTTAGGGTTTAGGTTTAGGTTTATTTAGTATAGGTTTAGTTTAGGTTTATTTTTATTTATTTATTTTGTTTATTTATTTAGTTTTAGGTTTAGGTTTATTTAATTAGTTTATTTATTTAGTTTATTTATTTATTTAAGTTTAGGTTTATGTTTATTTATTTATTTTATTTATTTATTTAGTTTATTTAGGTTTAGGTTTAGGTTTTATTTAGTTTAGTTTATTTAGTTTTATTTATTTTGGGTTTAGGTTTGTTTAGGTTTATTTAGTTTAGGTTTAGTTTAGGTTTATTTTTATATATTTATTTAGATTATTTATTTAGTTTAGTTATTTTATTTTAGGTTTTTGTTTTATTTACTTTTATTTAGGTTAGGTTTAGTTTATTTTTAAGTTTAGGGTTAGGGTTTAGGTTTAGGTGTAGGATTAGGTTTATTTTAGTTTAGTTTATTTTATTTAGTTTAGGTTTATTTATTTAGTTTAGTTTATTTTATTTATTTAGGTTTAGGTTTTATTTAGTTTATTTTAGTTTGGGTTTTTAGTTTAGGTTATATAGTTTAGTTTAGGATTTAGTTTATTTTTATTTATTTTAGTTTAGGTTTATTTAGTTTATTTATTTATATAGTTTATTTTTATTTATTTAAGGTTTAGTTTTAGGCTTAGTTTAGGTTTTAGTTTTTTAGCTTAGTGTATTTATATTTTATTTTATATTTATTTATTTATTTTGGTTTAGTTTAGGTTTAATTTTATTTTATTTAGTTTATTTATTTATTTAGGATTAGGTTTAGTTTATGTTTAGATTTTTAGGTTTAGGTTTAGGTTTAGGTTTATTTATTTTATTTAGTTTATTTTCATTTAGTTTATTTAGTTTTTTTATGTTTAGAGTTTAGGTTTAGTTTAGTTTAACGTTTAGGTTTATTTTAGGTTTATTTTTAGTTTAGTTTATTATTTAGTTTAGTTTCATTTAGGTTTATTTTATTTATTTATTTTATTTATTTTATTTTTTAAGTTTTATTTTTGGTTTTAGGTTTAGGTTTAAGCTTATATTTTGGTTTATTTATTTAGTTTAGGTTTTAATTTTTATGTTATTAGGTTTTATTAGTATTTAGTGTTTTTTAGGTATTATTAATTTTTTATTTAGTTTATTTTTTATTATTATTTATTAGTTTTTTAGTTTAATTAGTTTTATTAGTTTATTATTATTAGTTAGTTATTTAGGTTTGTTTATTATTATTATATTTAGTATATTTATTTAGGTTTTATTTATTATTTAGTTTATTATTATTATTAGTTTAGTTATTAGTTTTATTTAGTTTAATTTATTATTAGTTTATTAGTTTAGTGTTAGTTATTATTAGTTATTTGCTATTATTATTTAGTTTATTAGTTTTTTATTTTATTATTAGCTATTATATTTGTTAATTTATTATTAGGTTTGGTTAGTTTAGTTAGTTTAGTTTAGTTTTAGTTTTTTAGTTATTGGTTATTATTATTTTATTTATTAATTATTTAGTTTGTTTATTAGTTTTAGTTTAGTTATAAGGTTTAGTTTTTTATTAGTTAATTATTTATTAGGTTAGTTATGTTTAGGGTTTAGGTTTTATTAGTTAGTTATTATTAGTTAGTTATTTATTAGGGTTTAATTTAGTTAGTTTATTAGTTTAGTTTTAGTTAATAGTTTAGGTTTAGTTTAGTTTTATTAGTTTTATTTGTTTAGTTTTTTTAGTCATTTATTGGTGGGGTTTTTTTATGTTTAATTTAGTTATTACTTTGTTAATTAGTTTAGTTAGTTTTTAAATTATTATTATTATTTAGTTAGTTTAGTTTAAGTTTATTTAGTTTTGTTTTAGTTTATTCATTTTATTTTATTAGTTTATTAGTTTTAGTTTATTATTTATTAGTTTTAGTTTTAATTAGTTTAGTTTAGTGTTTTATTAATTTGTTATTAGGGTTTAGGGTTTAGGGTTTAGGGTTTAGGGTTTTATGATTTAGGGTTGTTGGATTAGGGTTGTAGGTTTAGGGTTAGTTTTAGGGTTTAGCATTTAGGGTTTGGGCTTTTTTTATTTTTTTATTTTTTAGGTTTTAGGGTTTAGGGTTGAGGGTTTAGGTTTTAGGTTTAGGGTTAGCTTTAGTTTGGGTTTTAAATTTTGGTTTTTTTTAGAGAATAAATTAGAATCATTTCTTCTTTTGATTTCATCAGTCAAACACACCAATTTCTCAAAGATACAAGCGATGTAGATAAAAAATGAGCATAGAGCAAATCAAAAACCTACTAGAACTGTCTTTCTATAAATACATAGTTCCATAAGAGCGATTGGATGTAGTTCTTATTTCTCATTCCCATTAGAACCACCCACCTCTTAGTAGTTGGATTTCATCATATCTACAATCTTTCCTCCACCACCACAGTATAACCTCAGTCCTCCTCCTGCTTGCTCCACCACCACCTCCATATCCACCGGCACCTCTAAATCCCCACCACCAATGATAACCATGCCTCCACCTTAGCCTCCATAGATCTAGACTAAGATTGGTTGGCGGTGATGTTCCTTTCGTCAGGTTACACATTCTTAGGGTTTAGGTTTAGGTTTAAGTTTATTGGATTTTAGGATTTAGGTTTTTTTTTAATTTATTTAGACACTTTTTTAGGTTTAGGTTTAGGGTTTAGGCTTTAGGGTTTAGAGTTTTTAGGGTTTAGGGTTAGTTTAGGGTTTTACGATTTATGTTTTAGGGTTTAGGGTTTAGGGCTAGGGTTAGGGTTTAATGTTTAGGGTTTAGGGTTTATGGTTTAGGGCTTAGGGTCTAGAGTTTAGGGTTTATGGTTAAGGGTGTTTTAGGGTTTACGGTTTAGGTTTAGGGTTTTGGATGTAGGGTTGAGGATTTTTTTTAATTAAGTAAGAGTTGGTTTAGGTTTCTTAGTTTATTTTATTTTTATTTTATTTAGGTTTATTTTTTATTTAGTTTAGTTTATTTATTTTAGATTTATTTATTTTACAGGTTTTTTATTTAGTTTATTTTTTAAGTTTAGGTTAATGTTTAAATTTATTTTTTAGTTGAGTTTATTTTATTTTATTTTTTAAGTTTAGGTTTTTTATTTTTATGTTTAGGTTTAGGTTTTATTTTATTTTAGTATACATTTTAGGTTTTATTTTAGGTTTATTTTTTAGGTTTATTTTTTATTTGGGTTTAGGTTTATTTAGTTGAGTTTTATTTTATTTTTTAGGTTTAGGTTTTATTTTTTATTTTGGGTTTATGTTTATGTTTTATTTTATTTTTTTAACTTTACATTTTAGGTTTTTTTAGGTTTATTTTAGGTTTTTTTTTTAGTTTAGGTTTAGGTTTATTTTAGTTTATTTTATTTTATTTAGATTAGGTTTAGGTTTAGGTTTTAATTATTTTAGTTTATTTTATTTGAGTTTAGGTTTAGGTTTATTTTTTTTATTTTATTTTAGGTTTAATTTTTTTTGTTTAGGGTTTAGATTTATTTTTTATTTATTTTTGGTTAATTTTTTAGGTTTAGGTTTTTTTATTTAGTTTTATTTTACTTTATTTTAGGTTTATTTTATTTTATTTTACATTTAGTTTTTTATTATATTTTTGGTTTTAAATTCTTAAGTTTATTTTATTTCATAGTTTAGTTTATATTTTTATTAAATTTATTTTAGTTTATTTTTATTTTTATTTTATTTTATTTTTAGGTTTAGGTTTAGGTTTTAGTTTAGGTGTTTATTTTATTTAGGTTTAAGTTTATTTATTTAATTTATTTTTAGATTTTATTTTGTTTATGTTTAGGTTTTTAAGATTTTAGGGTTTTGGGTTTTAGGTTTTCCATTTTAGGGTTTAGGGTTTTAGGGTTTAGGGTTTAGGGTTAGGGTTTAGGGTTTAGGGTTTAGGGTTTTTTAGGTTTATTATTTAGGGTTTAGGGTTTAGGGTTAGCTGAAGGTTTATGGTTAGTTTAGTTAGGGTTCAGGGTTTAGGGTTTTAAGGGTTTAGGGTTTAGGGTTTATAGTTATGGATAGGGTTTAGGGTTTATGGTTTAGGGTTGTTGGTTTAGAGTTTAGGGTTTAGGGTTAGTTATAGGGTTTGCGATTTAGGGTTTAGGGTTTAAGATTTAGGGTTTAAGGTTTAGGGTTTAGGGTTTATGGTTATTTTTTTTAAATTAAGTAAACCATTAAGTCTAGGTTTATTTAGTTTATTTTTAATTTAGTTTAGTTTAGTTTATTTTTTTTTATTTAGGTTTATTTTTATTATTTAGTTTAGTTTATTTATTTTAATTTAGGTTTTATTTTTTTTTAGGTTTAAGTTTTGGTTATGTTTTTTTTTTATTTTTATTTTTATTTTATTTTTTTTTAGTTTAGGCTTTTAAATTTTTTGGTTTAGTTTTAGGTTTTAGGGTTTTATTTTAGGTTTATTTTTTTGTACTATTTTTTAGTTTAGTTTTAGGTTTAATTTTATATTATTTATTTATTTAGTTTATGGTTTAGGTTTAGGTTTAGGTTTTATTTATTTTAGTTTAGGTTTAGGTTTATTTTATTTTGTTTATTTGAGGTTTAGGTTTTTTTTAGTTTAGGGTTTAGGTTTCATTTTTATTTATTTTTAGGTTTTATTTTTAAGCTTTGGTTTTTATTTAGTTTTAATTTTATTTTATTTTATGTTTTTTATTTTTATTTTACATTCATTTTTTATTTTATTTAAGTTTTTTTGGTTTATCTTTATTTTAGTTTTTAGTTTAGTTTATGTTTTTATTTATTTTATTTTAGTTAAGTTTTATTTTTATTTTATTTTATTTTATTTTATTTAGGTTTAGGTTTTTTAATTATTTTATTTTTAGATTTTATTTAGTTTGGGTTTTGGCCTTTAGGTATTTAGGGTTTTGGGCTTAGGATGTAGGGTTAATGGTTTAGGGCTTAGGGTTTAGGGTTTAGGGTTTGGTTTAGGGTTAGCGTTTAGGTTTTGGGTTTTAGGTTTAACAGTTATATTTAGGTTTAGGTTTAGGGTTAGGGTTTTAGGTTTTAGGGTTTTAGGTTTAGGTTTAGGGTTTAGCGTTATTGGTTTAAGTTTAAGTGTAGGATTAGTTTTATGTTTAAGGTTTAACAAGTTTAGGTTTATAGTTTTAGGATTTATACTTTTAGGTTTAGGGTTTAGAGTTAGAGATTAGTTTAGGAGTTTTAGAGATTTAGAAGGTTTTGGAGTTTATAGTTTGGTTTAGATTTAGAATTTAGTATTTAAACTT